>LQRL01130740.1:4642-16598 GCA_001703475.1 Hydroides elegans | reverse complement strand
TATTCATAAACAAATGGGTATTATACTGTTATGATAGTGAAGAAAAATACTAAACGAATATGAACACTAATTTTAAAGTTTGAATTATGATTAATAACAACGTTATACGACGTTTACACAACTCATCATTAAAAGTAACTGCAGAGAAAACAGCTCTGCTCGAGTTGAGGTTTTGGACAAGTTCTTTTTGAGACTTTATGAGCAAATAGGATGCTCTCCACTCGCACAGCGGGAATATTGCAAGTCTCCTATTGATCTTTTTAAACTCTTCGAATCTCCCAAACGCACTCAGCCGTGACGAATATTCTCATAGCGCCAGGTCATATAAATAAACCAAAGTAAAAAACAACCGAGACAAGAATTCATAAGGAGGGTTATAGATTTACTTCGGCATCAACACCAAGCACTTTATATCTCAACAGCTTTCACTAATAACCAATGAAAACAGCAAGAGAAATGAGGAAATAAGTTCAAAGCTTTGCTCAATGGGAGGGTTCTATGCATACCGCTTCTACGTTCAATATGGTTTTTTTTTGCGAAAAAAAAACTAGACATATTATATCAAAGATCTTTAATACATGGAGGTCTATTAGAGTTTTCTGATAAAAGTTTTGCTTACATAAGTAGTTTTTAAAGGGCTTGGATCGACAGTAGTATGCCTAATTTGAAATATCAGTGCAAAACAGCTCTTTATGTACTTAATACCTTTATGCATGTATCCCTCCAATGGATACCTACCTGTATATCGAAACATTGAGCCGCCTCCCAACAAGGGATGGATCGCAATGCCGCCTTTGAATATGTTGCAAAAACATGTATCATTTACACAGACCTGCTAACAAGGCGTCAACTGCTGCCAAAACAAAGAGCCATGGGTAAACAAGGAGGTGGCTCTGGCGGAAACAAATGAGATACCACTTGGTTTTCATATACATGTACATGTACCGGTAGTATTGATGTACAGTGTGGAACATGTGTTTGGTATACTTGTCATGTAATGAGGTTATGGAAAGTTACATATGTAGATAGAAATCCAGAGAGAGAGAGAGAGAGAGAGAGAGAGAGAGAGGAAGAGAGAGATACAGAGAGACAGAGACACAGAGAGAGAGAGAGAGAGAGAGAGATACAGAGAGATACAGAGAGACAGAGACACACAGAGAGAGAGAGAGAGAGAGAGAGAGAGAGAGCATGCTCGTAGAACACAAGACGTCGAAACTCAAATGTACATTGTGGAATCCAGATAGATGTACTAAAACACCTGTAAATCATGCATTGATCGTTGTACATCTGAAAGATTAAGACATTGACCATTCTGATTCTGATAAACATATTAAAATAAGATTACAAGCCGCCATTGCTCTCTAAATGTTTCTGTATTATACTGTAGTTAAAAAATAATCGATTGCATAATTTCATAGGAGCAAGCCTAATGGATTAGTACGCACATACGTAATTGCGTACATGTATGTGCTTTTAACTCCCGCTACACCAGAAAATATGAATCTGGAAATATATGAACTATTCTCTCTAATCATTGCCATAAAACAAGCTATTTGCATAAATCATGCTTTCTATGCGTCAATATAATATAGGAATTTATCCATAAACACATCTTATCAATTTACTGAAAATGTGCTGTGAAATCATACACATCAAATTCTAGATATGCATGAACTGAAGGATTTATATCGTTTGGAGCGATTAACAATGCTGTTTCTTTATAATATCATATTTGTGGGAAAATATATAAGTCGCGACATTATACATGTAGGTGTACAATACAATCCCAAATAAACCAAAAAGAACATTTCACGCTAAAGAGTTCATGCCAAATCAATGAATGCAATGTCTCAACATCAAAACATCAAAAAGTTCTGAAAAAAATCTTAACCTCAATCATCCTGAAGCACTGATGGTCTTCTTGCAAAGATTCAGAGCATGTGTTTCGATTCTTAAAACGACTGGTTCCGATTTACAAATGAGTCAGAAAACAAATAAATTACAAAATGTATCTCCAGGGGTTCATGCATAGCCCGGTTAACCCACCGATTACATGAAACATGAAATAGCAATATGTTATACACTGTTTTCTTTGTGGGACGGTCTAGAATATTTAAAATAATAATCTTGTCACTCCTTGCGATTTATCACAAATAAGAAAATAAAATCGCAACTTTTAACTTTAATGTTATCAGGGCCTAAGCCTATAGTATATGTAATTGTAATGACATCTTTTGGAGTGTCAGCTTATATGAGATCCATATTTATGAATAAGAATTATCAAAGAATGAAGAAGGAGAAGAAGAAGAAGAAGAAGAAGAAGAAGAAGAAGAAGAAGAAGAAGAAGAGACATATAAACCAAACGGTATAAATGTTTAAGAGGCAAATTGCTAGCCACTTATAAAGGCAGGGTGTGTTAAAACACCAAATTCCGAGCTTGGAATTCCGATATTTCTCTTGTACGTACCCCTTCAGTCACGGTACAATAATAAACTACTTTAACGGATGTTTACCACGAGGGCACTCAACGATTTATTTTTTTCTTATAGTCATCAGAATGTTTATTCTGAAGTTCCAAGCAAGTAACACAAAAAAGCTATTGCAAGCAAATTTTCAATCTCCTACCAGAATAAAGATTTCAAATATTTTTGAGGTTATTCTTTCACAGATTCGTTTACAAAGTCTAAAAATAGATATAGGTGCTTTGGTTTATGTACTGACAAACAAAATTCTAGAGTAAATTTAAATTTTCGAAAAAAAATCTTTATTTTGTTCTGAAAAAGTTGCAAGCAAGGAAGAGCTGCTACAAGAATAAACATTTACCCGAATAAATCGTTGAGTGCCCCTCTTACCACAAACTCGACATTAAACAGACTCCGATTTTTCTTCCGTCGCACTGCACTCTTTTTTATCGTTTATTGTATCTTAGCTAAGCGATTCAATCAGGAGCCAATTATACCAAATAAACGAATCTTTCTTCGTTTGGTGTTCTATGTTTGTGTCATAAAAGAAATCATATCAGGACCAGTGCACGTCTCGGAACAACATGACCCCACTCAGCAAAGGCTGTCCGTAAAACATCGCTTTAGGACTCTCGGGCGTCAAATTAACGTTTTAATTTGGTCCCTTGTGAACTTTTTCCGGTCGTCATTTTATTCAAGACAACGGACGGACGCTATTTATACGTCTGTGACTGAAACGGACGTCGAGAAAACTCCAATATTTACCCAATTAAGATTGTTTCTCAATGTCGCGGCCATCTTGCCGGGTGCGCTCCGATGTTTGATTTGGACGTCGCGATTTGATTGTCATGACGTCGGTGACCGCTAAATTACGTACAAAGAAATAGTGCCACAAATGCTTCTTTTGATGTAGAGAAATAAGAATGTAACAACGTACAGTTGTGGTGGATTGTAATTTTCAGGAGTTTAAATGAGAAGTTATCTTTTTTTGGATGTATGGCCTTACAGCAGGGGACGTCTCATTGAGATTCATTTTCCTAAAAAAAACCCTGTGATCAAACCCTTATTTTATTTGATTCATATTTTTTAGAATTCTAATTCAAATTGGTACATTTTGAGCCGTGACATTTTAGCTACCACATCATATTTATAGTTATCATCTGCCAATCACAATAACCAGACAACTATTAAACTTGCAAATAAGAAGATTATCTGGTTGCAGCCCATGGTTTGTGACGTCATGTATCGGTCCCAATAGCTCGACAAGATGTATCAATGCCATTATATAGAAGTCTACGTGCCAGTTGTTTTTGTGTCATGTTTTGATTTTGGTTTGGTACTCGCATCAAAGTTATCTTCAGAACCCACTGCTCCATTCGACGATATTTATTCCATGAATTTAGGACAATTAATGTACGCCCTCCTCCCCCTACCCTGGCGAAAAACCCCTCCATTTTAGCAGATCATGCGATTTTTTTTCTAAAAGGTTCATGCTATAGTAACTTGATATTCTTTTTTTATTTCAGATGTCACCTGATGCGTCTCTCAAGGACAAGTTTAATTACGATTTTTATAATTTTTTTATTCTCATTGTCTTGTTTACATATTTCAAATTTAATTAAAACCTCTTCACTTTAGCTGGCAATGTAGCCGGTCTATCAGCCGTGAGCAGGAGACATCGAAATCAATCGAATGAATATCATATCAAGCGTTTGGTCATGAGGGGGTACGTATGCGTTTTAGGATCCATGGTACACTTTATCAACTTAAGCCCTACCCCTTCGTCTGATTATAGACCTCTTTTTATGTTTTTTTCTTTTCATTCCACCAAAATATCAATGTTTTGACGTCATTTTATAAATATCACATAGCAAATTGACGATGCCCAATAAAACACTGTGATATGGTTTATGAGAAATATTCTCAATATAAAATGACTACAAAAAAGGCAAACGTTAACACACACAAGGCTGGTGGTTGATTGACTATAGCTAGTCTATAAAGAACCCTGTTTATAAGATAGACCTGTACCTTCCCAACTTGGATCTTATATTAGGTGCTCTTATTTAGATTTTCAAAGTCATATTTGACACTATTCCTCAATTGAACGCTACCAAATTAACTAGGTTTGCACTGTTTTCTCTTATACTACAAATAAAACAGGAGTATTTTCAGAATTCAGTAAAAGTTCATTTATAATATGTTTTCATAAGGTTCTTTTTTTAATTATTAAAACCGATCTTAACCAATCGACCTATTGCTCACAATTAATTAAATTTTGTTCACTAAATACTCCTGCTTTACTATTTGTATCAATGTATTCTAATTCTTCTTACTTTCATTTTCGGTTGCGGTGAAGCTTTTCTATTCTTTAATTCTCTATGTATGTCACACATTTCCTTATTTCAAACCAAGTAATGTTTATATGTGCACATATTCATACTTATCTGGTTTTATACCCGATTTTCTCTTATTTCAGGACCCAACCTGGTTATCTCTTTCATCAATTGTGCTTTACGCTCCTTATGTTGTTCAACTATTATGCGTTATTTATTATAGTCAATTTACAATTATTCATTATTTCAATGATTTTCAGTATATCCCGTTTCATCACTAGATCAACTCAAACCCAAGAAAACCTCGGAAACTAGGTCATTTGAATATAAAATAAAGAAAGAGATTCTGTGGAGGTTAGTCAAGCGAATTTTAACAATGGCATTCTACTGTCTAGACTTCATTGATGTTGTGACAAGAATATCGAAAATTTGCGGCTGTTAATAATTAATTTGACTTTGGGTTATGTTATGTTTTTATTTGGCTTTATTTTTGTGTTTCATCTGTCTTTTCAATGTCCATGGAATACTCAACTATTCGAATTATAAATTCGGTATACGTCTTTGCTTTCAGCAAATGATAACCACATAGCATACATTGTATGCCTTTTAAAAAAAGTTATAGTCGATATTTTTTTTAAGGTGGAATATAAATATATTTGATCACAAGCCCTGGTAATAAAATTGATTTAAAACGTATTGTAATTTATTTCGCCGACGCTACTTGTGATTACGAATAAACCAAGGTATATATATATATTTTTTGTAAATGGTAGTCAATTTTACCAACTTCTTTTTACAAGATTCTCTCCTTAATTCTTTCATAATTTCATTGCTGTTACTTATGCATGTTATTGTTTTGCGATTAAATGGTGGTGGTATATATAAAGTGTTTTGACAAAATTTATTAAATAAGAATAATGCCTCTACAATTCACTAGAATAACCCTATCGTTTCGTGGCTTAAAAAATTTCGATTTCGAAAGTAAAGATAGTAGTATTTGATGCAATTTGTATTTAACAAGAACATATAAATGTACAAATTTACTTAACTTTACTGTTTCTAGAATGAATTTGGAAACATATCACTCAAATCAACTGATAACACTATCAGTAATTGGTATATTTTGCATTTTTTAAATATATTTAGCACTTACAACCTAAACAATAATCTATATAGATAACAGTAATTAGAGTTATTGTTGTTCAATTATTGAATTTCATTATTATTGTTGAAATAGCATACAACCTGTTTAACTCGTTTTTTTTTTTACAGGTATGACAAAACGACCCGACCAGTGCGAGATGATACAACAACCATCACTACTAATGTCGCAATTTCGCTTTACCATATCCTCGATACGGTAGGTGACTCTAAAAAAAACAGATATAGCTTAAATAGAGGAGTTTATGACGCTTCGGCTTCCACTTTTGCACCTTCAGCATAAAAGATAGACGAAATTTCAATGTATGAAATGGAAGAGTTTTTGCTACTTTGGCCCCTACCACTTTGGACCTACTAAGGGATGCTAGTTCGAATCCTACTATGTCCCAGGATTCGTATCTAAGCGAGCTAGCTCCTGGTGATTAATTTATCTTTCTTTGGAAAATAGAACTTTTTGTAACTAGAACTATAAATCGTTTTACTGTGAACAAAATAGCCTACTTTCAGATTAAGTTGACTTTTTATTAAAGACATTAATATAATATAAGGCAAAATGAATCAAATGTATCACGATTATATCTCGTATTTCTTGAAAATAAATGGGAAATCAAATCAAACATTAAACATAGCAAAATTACCAAACATTTAAAACAAATAACAATTTATCGGTACATTTTTAACAACATTAATCGATTTCCAAATAATCATTCCCCTTTTTATTAAAAAACACAGAAAATTATCAAAAAATGTGTAATAAAAGAATTCATAAAACTTGACAAAATCTTGACATTTTCATTCTAGCTTAATTGTCAAGGAAAATCGGGATCAAATCCATCCACAAGGCGCAGTCAACTGCTTCTTATGGGTGGTTTCGATCCCGCTATTTTGTTGGCCTGGAAGACGCCTTGCATGCTTGAACATAAGTTACCAACGCTATCCATTGCGCCACGGAGGACCACTAACACTAACAAATTATTTTTCGACATAGAATTCTATTTTAATCAAAATGATTAAGTTACTGTGGAATCCTAATCGAATAACACCGTCTTTAACAATAATAAGAAAATGAATTGACCTTGTAAAGTGGATGGGGGACTTAGCCGTTTTTAGCCTCGAAACCGGGTCCCATTCCCAACATTGTGCATACAGTCAACACAACTCCTAACCTTACAACTCAAACGGCTAAACGATGCAACCCAAACGCGTAAACGAAACTTTTCAAACGGCTGAACGAAACTTTCCAAACGACTAAACGGCTAAACGGCAAAACGGCTAAACGCCTAAACGGCTAAACGATGACAGATAGCTGCTGTGGGGTATAAAAGGAAAGGCATGCTGTCATTTATTCATACTTCAATATGCCTCGGCTATCATTGGAGCTGCGCAAAGCTGTTATTCATGTGAAAGAAGATGTGTCCTCCTGCTGAAATTCAGGAGACTCTTGAAAAAATGCCTTATCCAATAAATCTATATTAATAAATCCGTGAAATATATTGCACATCACAGCAATAATATTAAAAATGCATTTAAACTATGCGCACACAACATGTGCAACCCGACAAAGAATGTATAATATTATTCATTAGCTCTTAAGGCGGTCACAAAAATGAGTGCAAAGTATTTATTTCAATATTATGTATTGACCCGAGATCTAATTCCATACATTGTATATCAAATGAGGAGTGAAATCAAGTATTGAATCATTTTGTACAACGAGACATAATTGATCAACACATTGGTAAAGCACAAAGGTTATATCAAAAAGGAAATGCAAATATTTTATAAATAAAAGAATTGTTTATCAAAAAATTATGAGACCTCTAACAGTTGAACCAGAACATGTTTTGCATATGTACATATTTGCATAATAATATTAATATGATATTGTATCTGTCGACATACAACACAGAACAACATGCTGAAAACGGCTAAACGACTAAACGCCTAAACGGCTAAACGCGTAAACGGCTAAACGGCTAAACGCGTAAACGAGAAACGCGTAAACGAGAAAACGCAAACGAGTAAACGAAACTTTTGAAACGAAAGAAATTGCTATCGATATTTAAGTTAGGAGTTGTGTTGACTGTATTTAGGATATGTGTGGATTCTTGCAATTTAGAATGTAGTTGCAGCTAGAGGACCTACATTTAGTCCAGTTAAAATTAATATGAAAGGTCATTTCATTTTTATATTATTGTTAAAAACGGTGTTATTCGATTAGGATTCCACAGTAATTCGTTTACCAATATTCTTAAGAAACCAAAGTCAGCCTGACAGGATTAGACGTGTTTTTGGTCTCTTGAGTGAAGTAAAGTAGATAATTTAAAACGTTTATATCCATATTAGACTCCTTCAAGACACATTGATGCCACCACATGGCTTGAGAAAAATATTGATTGGACACCATAGCAACAACAGTTTTGCACTAAGTATGCATATATATATATATCTTTTGTTTAACGGACTGTCCGACAATGTATGGCAATTAGTTGATTCAGACTTTCGTGATAGGACAAGAACCAACGGCATTTGCGTAAGTCGTTGTCAGGGCATACACCCCGTGTTGAGCTACCACCTCGGGTCGACCCTAACAATTAACAGGCGTGCACTCCACCATTAAGCCAATGCGTCCCCTAAAAATCAAAATTAAGTATGTCGTTATTAAAATCTAAAATGATGAACTAATTTGTAATTATTTGTTCCCTTCCAGAATGAAAAGGAGCAAACCTTCACATGCCTTTTGGCCATAAGAACGGTGAGTATCATTCCTTGATAATCATTATCATAACCATGTTTTGATTGAGATTACATACATATTTGTACATTACTATAATAATACTTCATATGTTTTAGGAAAAGATGGGAATTTATTGCCCGCGGGAAGTGGAATGCGCAGACCGAAGGCGCAGTCTGAGGTCTGCCAATTCCGCTTCCCAATAAATTCCCATATTTTCCTAAGACATGTGAAGTATTATTTTTATTACATGTTTTTTACCAATTAATTTATGTAAAATGTTATTCTTATTTATGCAAAAGATATCTGATAGAAATGGTTATCCATTCGCTCAAACCAAATGACGTATGTTTATTTAATGATGTCACTAATGTGCAAACAAAAAAGTTCTTTGTTTATCTGTAATAAAGTATCAACTTAACTTTGGAATATCAAATACGTTTAATTGAATTACCTTTTATACTTGTAAGCAATATCTAAAAATGTTTTCAGCAAGAAAATGTCAAACAAACGTACTATTTTTTAAAAATGCGTTCGCGTATTGATTTACCATAGCATGAAGTTGCATCAATGAACAACACACGTGACGCAAAATCGTAAACAATTCGTAGTAAAAACACGTGATTTCTGTGTGACGTTTGTTATTGTTTATGTATGACGCAACAATTGGAAAAAATACGTGAAATTTATTGCCCTCAAATTTTCACTATGTTTTTTACCGACACAATCAGGCAGACATGTAATAAATACATATATGTACATCCATGTACATCTTGCTATTACATCCTATGCATGTACAGCAGCGTTTTGCTGTATTCAAATTCGTTTTTCAAGCATCCTTTAATTTCATTTATCGAACTATCATTCGAGGATGTTCATGTGATTATTGCAGTCATCAATGTTCACTATTGTTAGAATGCTCTATTTAGATTTGTTCATGTCTGTTTGTTTTGTTTTAGAGATGGAAAGATGAATACCTGACATGGGATAAAGCCAAATTCGGCAACGTTTCCACAATACGCATTCCAGCTGACAAAATATGGACCCCAGATCTCGTTATTTCCAACTTGTAAGACATCTTTATTTTTTTCATAATGTGGGTATATTGTATGTAGATTCAGATTTTCTTTTTACTTATTAAACATTGTGACCTACCAGGACGGAACGGATGCTCTCGCAAAGCGCATTAGACTAAAACCCCCGCCTAAAGTATAACTAAAAACTCAAAAGTAGCATTTAGCATATTAACATTGTTCGTTCACAATTAATCATATAACTAAAACTATCAGCTCCGTAAATTGGAATGATTTCGTCGAAAAAACATATCGGTCAACTTTTGAGTAAGTATTTTGTTGGTTAAAGCGGCTTGTGTTTTATAACTCAATTCTGGTCAGTGCAGTTATTCGCTTATTGTTCCAATCGATCATGCACTACTTGTCTGGTGTATATGTCCAAATAACATCACCATTTCGATAATCATTTGTTAAGTCATCATAAAAATCAACTACATTATTTAATAATGTGCATTTTGTTGTTGGTCTGTATATACACAATATTAGCATAACAACCCATTGTCAAATAAGGTCACCTCATTGTTTGTAATTTTATGATGTTTTGTACTTCGTGTTATATATATAGGTGCTCCTATTTAGGCATTTTAACATTTATTTAGATGTTACCTATGTATGTTCTGCATTTCCCAGAACACATGTCAATACAAGTGTGAATAGAACTGTTCGACTTTTGAAATAAATTGTTATAGGTTGGCGCCACCCTGTAAAATTGTCTACAGCACTGGCGCAAGAAAAACGCTTATGTATAATCATTTAAATTCAAAACCTATTTAATCTTCTGGTGCCGGTGATAGATTCAATTTCAGTTTTTATCGTGGATTTTTAATCGGTTTTCATATATTCTACTTCGAAAACTTGTTTATTGTTTCCTGAATCCGAGACTAAAATTTGATAACTATGGTCAATCGAATCTACAAAATGTTAACTCATCCATTTATGCTCTAGTGCCGGTGACAAATTCATGCAGCGACTACATGATCACGACTTTTCTGCTTTTGATTTATTATACATTGACGCCCTCAAATTAAATTTGTCACAATCCATGCCTAAAAACTCTTATCTTAAATTCACAAAATACACATTTCTATATATTTCTAGTGCTGGTGACAAATTCAACGACTACATGATCACCAACACCATTGTGCAATACGACGGCAGCGTCCTGTGGCTCTACCCCGCATTAATAAAAACCTACTGCACTTTGAACGTCAAATACTTTCCCTTCGACTCACAACAATGCGATATCTCCTTCATATCATGGACATTCAGCGGGTTTGAGCTGGATATTGTTTATAATAAGACGTTCGAGAATATTGTGTACTACGTGCCGGAGAACCAGGTATATTATTAAGATATTTGTAAGTGAGAAATAAGCACACGATATAATGGTTTCTTTATACTTTATTTCCGGTTAAACTTGTTACCCATCATGAATCACTAGCATATGATGTCAATAGTGAAATAGGACATCTAAAACTCTCTTAATGTGACCCTAACCTTATTCTTCAACTGTAAAATGATGGGAAAAGGGTAAGTTTAATGTAAAGGTTGAAACGGAGAATATGGGTCCTGACCAATGTGTCAACATTGAATGTTTTGTTTAAAAACAATGTTAACATGATAAACAAGAATAGATATGCTCCTAAGAGCATACATCTGATTTCTTTTATTTTGATTATAAGAGAATCCTTAAAAGCTTCATTTAAAATTTCGGATTCAATGCAATAATTGCATTAGACGTATGCATCGAATATTCGGACAAATCAGGTCACTTTTGAGTTTGGCCGTGTATGTCTCTTTAATGGTAAGGTTTATTCACATAACACCCTGATTCATTCTTACATTAGCCGTTTAACTATTCAATTTAGTAATATCAGTTGAATATATAGTATGGCTACTGAGCAATTGGCCCCCAAAAATTATGACTATCAAAATCGGGCGTATCAAATATTCGGACAGCGTGTATCCAATATTCGGACAGAATATTATAAAGTGTCAATTTTCACATTACTGCAAACGAATATCTTGCGATATTGTTTTCTTGACTTTAAACAAGTATATCAATATGTTCGAAGGTTTTTTTGGACAAAAAGCAACGTGCATATATCGGTTAAAGTTAGAATCTTAACATATGTCATGCCCCCTTTTTACCGTCAACCAGTCATGAGGTTTAAATTGAATAGTTATTTT
>LQRL01130737.1:1115-14903 GCA_001703475.1 Hydroides elegans | reverse complement strand
AGCGGTGTTTCGAAACATGGGCATATACGAGAAAGTAAATACCCCTTGGAATCGGGGGGCGGTTGGGGCCTTTTCGTGTTTCACAAATACTTCCTTGTTGCTTTTATTTTGATTTATCATTATACCGATTGTATAATCTTAAACAACGCAAACAAGGAATTTATCGATTCCTAGGTTTATCCGAACTCCGACAGCTGACTTGGCTGAATCTATCAAATAACAAAATAAAAGTAAGTACGATATTTAACTGAAAAGAAAAAGCTTGATAATTATTTTGATTATAAATCTTTTCGTTAAATGAACACCATTAATGATGCTTATGTTAATTTATTTTACTGTAACTGTTACCGTAACTGTTACTTTTACTGAAGGCTAACGTAAAGTTTGGATGTTTAATAAATTGAGACTTTTTCGGAAAATGGTAATTCATATATATATATTATATAAAGATATTGCAACCCACATGAAAAGTGGAGACAGACGATGTATGCTAAAATATGCATGAAATTGAATTAAAAATACATGAAAATATATTACAACGGTTATCATTTTTATCTATTTTATAAAGGTAATAGAACATCTGAAACAATGCGAACTTTTAGAACACTTGGATCTATCAGACAATGTTATCGTACAACTGGGCAGTCTCACCAATCTTCGAATGCTGAAGGTGTGTTTAAATGTTATCAACACATGTTTGAATTTGCGAAATATATGTGTAAATTGTGATTACATGTATTTGACAATTGACATAAATAATTAATTTATTTGAAAAATACATTACATCCAAACCATAAAAAACTTCTTTTTTCAATATTGATGTATTTTGTCTATTTTGAACTAGACGCTGTTATTGCATGGAAACTCATTGAACAGCTTGAGATCAGCTCCACAGAATCTTCCTTTCTCACTTACCATTTTGTCATTAGCTGACAATAATCTGACCGACTTGAATGAGGTAAGTTTTGACGTCTTGTTTTAGAATGGGGTTTTGCGTGCATTTATACTTTTTAAAGTGTATGATATGTGCGGTTTGTGTTGTTCAAAGTATTAAAAAAAATCCTATACTAACCAAACAGTTTCGTTGTTCGTTTGTCTTATAAAATTGTTTATTGTTGGTTTTATTTTTAGTTATCTGTTTATGTTTTTTTCTAATAACTATTGTTTGATAGTGTTCATTATAAGTTTGCTGTGCTTTATAAAAAGGTGAGCTTGCTGAGTGAACTAACCGACCTGGAGCAACTCTCCATTATGATGAATCCATGTGTCATCACGAGTGGTGACCTGCCGTATCCTTATTTTGTGCCGTCATATATTATGTTTGAAAACAATTTCTTTCTAATTGAGACTATATGTTAACATTATGAATTGGATATGTATACTTAATGTATTGTAATGATATATAGAAATTATGAAAACTAGTGAATCGCATGTATTGAGAATATCATAATCAGGGAGTTAAAATATTTAAAATGGAATCTAACAAACTGGTTTCGATATGAAATCAAAGTGTAGCTCTCCATTTCTTAATTATTATTTCAGTTTGAAACTGAAACTACTGTAAACAGTGTTCTATATTTAATGTTGCCTCGATATGGAGAAAATACAATTTACCAGCGCAACGCTTTCATCTATAAAATTAAAAAAAAAAACGATTTTTTAATGATCATTTATCGACTTATGAATTGTTTATAAGTGTAATACTTTTAGTTTTTTCTTGACCGGGCCAACAGAAAATTCGACTACAGGCCGTTTGTTGTAAACTGGTGCATGAACCTGCGTATTCTTGACGGCTACCTTATTACTGAAAAGGAAGGGTATGTAAACTTAATATAACATAAGATTTGCCGTTATAGCCGTTTACCGGTACATTGTACCACCCATGGCCGACCAAATCACTGGCTGAAATTTTTATGGGTATGGGTAGCGGTATGGATTTTTATGCTGACTAAGTAAAGGTTGTTCATTCGGTATAATCATTATGTATGTTGATGATGCTTCAAGTTCTTTTACTAAACGAAATACAAGAGTGCATTTGTAACCATCAAGATTAAAAAGCAATATATTTTACTAATCTACAGTGAGTTCGTTACATAACAAATATTAACAATATTAGTTTTCCACTATAGAACTCAACCGAATACAAGTGAACAAAAACTTGTAAACAGTCATATTGAATATAAAATAATTGACTTGATTTTTTTTTATGCGATGAGGGTAGCTGTGTTCTAAAATTTGTTTCTCATTTTTTAATCAATATCTGAAGGGAATTTATTATAAATATTCTTGAATTTAGAAATATTCGCTGGTTTAAGGACACTTAAATGTAAGTAAAACATATATTGAAAGTTTGAATGAATGAAATTCCGCTGGATATTTAAGAAATTATTATTTATTTGAACTGTTATATTATCATTCATGTAATCACCATGAGGTCATCTAAATAGACATTATACAGTGGGGACAGCGGCGGTTTCTGTAACCGTGCGTTTGCTCAGTTGTACCAGAAATAAAATCGGTAAATTTCATACCGTTTATGGAAATATCGAAGGTAGAAGTCTATCTTATTGCGCTATGAATAAATATAAAGAAATATAAGGTTGTTTCCATATGCATAGGTATTTTTTAAGTCGTGATCTGATTCATGGGTTATTTCTTTATGTTCAACTTACAAGATTGCCATTTAAAATTATTTATAATTATTATTTATAGTTCTAATGCAAAAAAAATGAGCAAATTATTATTTCGTAGTTTATTGCGTAAAAAATATCGTTAATATGATTTTTTCCTTTGCATTTTCACTGCACCGATCGTTGTTGTTTTATGTCCCGTGGCTACATATATGGATCATGAGATCAGACACAATGTCCTGGCAAGGATCCAGATTGGCAAGCAGCCAAACCAGAGTGTGTATAATGTGTAAATGCCCATAACGCAAGGTGGACACAATGCAAGAGAGAAAAGGGGAAACAATATAGGACCATAGCACATAATCTATAACTTTCATATAAGCGGCGTCGCATTATATTAAATACACCTTCCTTTTGAGTAATATAGACAGGAACAAATATCTACACAAAGACGCAAGGGTAAATAATTTGACTGCAAATAGTAAAACATAAGAAACTCTAATTCGGTGATAATAGCTCGAGAATAAGGTCAACAGTTTTGAGATATCGACAGAGAGAAACGACCATTAGAATAAGTGTGCTAAAACTTTGATATAAATGAATTATGGATAATATTTTAAACTAAGACAAAGGCAAGTATTTGTTTATGTTATATTATATGAACATGATATCAGTCAGTTTAGCTACTATCGTAATTTCTATTTTTTGTTCTCTCTCCTAAATAGCAGAATATTATGAACCAAAGTTTCAAAAAGCATTAATATTATTCATGCAGATCGTTCTTGAATAATCGTAATTAATAATTTCATTCGATTTGGTCCTATTTAAATATGGGTTAATAAATTCATTTGATGATGTTGCATTAGCAAGTGATCCAGGTCGAGCCACCGTTTGGTCCATTTGATTTTTCCGAGAAAGTAATGTGAAGGGATAGGACAGGAGATGCATGAACATGTGAACTGGGTCTCAAAATGAATAATTTATGTACGTGTACATGTACTAATAATGGGCATTGGTTAGCTTTAAATAATCATTAATACAAGGAATTCAGGTTTAATGTCGCTTAGTAATAAGGATCACTTAAATTTGTTTCTTATGAATTACACCTGTATTATCAGATCGAAAATATAATTTCTAGCGAGCTTAAATTCTATTTTTTTATAAAAATTGTTAAATAAATTCATAAAAATGTCAATTAAGATATTATTTCAATGGTTGAAGAAATAACAATATAAAGGAAACTACGTTGAAATATTTTTCATTTAGTATAATGTAGTCTATACCTTATAAAAAATATCTTATAGTCCTCTATATTTCACATAATTAGCTTGATTAAGCTTATAATTTACTGAAAAAATATCGAAAGTTGTATTCACTTTTACTGACCTAAGCGTAGTTCAATAGACCATCAAGTAGGTTGTTGAGAATGTCGAGTGTTTACCCTCTGCAAATTACTGTCCTGTCAAACGATAACTAAAAACATTATAATCATAATATTTTTCTCTTGAAGGGTGTTGTGCAATTAGATGATGACTTATGTTTGGTATCAGAAAACTTGAGTAGAATTCCTCTCCTTACTTTTTAAGGAGGGAGGTGGTTATTAGGATCAGGCCTAATTTAAGATCTAGAAGGAAGTGTTTTGCTCAAACTGACACTTTAGAAATAATGTTTTATTGGCAATTATATTTTACTGTTATTAAGAATATCTAAAAAAGTATCGTTAATAAGAGCTTTTCTTTCGAATCATGGTCAAGGCTAACAATACACTAATAAAGTGTGCAAGAAATATTTCAGGAGATAGGTGTTTTAATCACACGAGTATAATAGTTTGGCTAAAGGAATATCACTGCCCTGGTTTTATCTATAAATTGCGAAGTTAATACTCTCAACAATTTCATATCGCATGTTCATTATACATTCGTTTCCCTTCATGTATCGATATCCTAGTGTTATAACAAACGGTTCCTCTGATTCCTTTTGGCAGCTTAAAAGCGGAATGGCTGTACAGTCAGGGCAAAGGACGTCACTTTAAAGTGGGTCAGCACGCACAACTGGTTGAGTACCTCGCCCACGCCTGTCCACTACACGAACCCGCTCAGGTAAGGCACTCTCTCTTGATTTATCCTATAGCTCATATAGCAACCGAATCTCGTTTTCACAAAACCTGCAAAGGTAAGGCATAAGGCAGTGCCTTAGGTTATTCCAGCCCGAATCGCGAACAAAATATATATACGTGTATGTGTTGCTCGTCCTTTTCTTGGTTGACATGCAAGGGTAAGGAGAGTGGTAAGATGCTCATGTTAGAATAATGACAAGTGTTTTATTTTGAGTAAAATTGCATTATTGCGTATGTGCGCGCCATGGAGCCGCTAGCAGTAACTCGGATTTCGCCCTGCAACTCATATAGAAACCCAATCTTTGCTGTTTTTCTTTTTCGGGATAAAGGCAGGGTAGTCTGTATGTAGGGTATGGACAGATGACAAGTTTGAATTAAGTTGCAATATTGTGTAAGCACACGTCAGCGCATGTTACCTCATCAATGAATTTATTCGGATATATATTGTTGTATATATTTTTTATAACAAAATATTGTTTTCCCATGTAAAAGTACGTCATGTGAATTTCGTATGTGTGAGTCAATGTTAATCGGTAATTGTGACATTATCCACGAATCGCGATTTCATTATGTTTCGCTTGACCAGAGGCGTAAAAATGTATCGACTTATATTGATAAATTCATTCTACGAATAATAAATATCGCTCTTACTTTGGGACAAAGACCCCCTACATGCTGTTCCGCAAAAAACTCCAGAGTGATTATCAACTCTTATCTCATCGATAATCGGCCACATTGTTTGGTATTTAATTTTATCTGTGAGAAGTCAAAAGCACTTCTTTGTCAATTTCATTGGCGCTGTCAATAAGAACAATTAATTTACTTTTCATTGTATCCTTTACGCCATTGTGACGTATATGGATTTATATGAAATGCTCAAATGTTGTTCATAATAAGGTATGGTCTGAGGGATCATTATATATTCTAATGTGTTTGTTAATAAAGCTTTGGTATTCCATCTTTATTAAAATATTTATATTTAACTAAAATAAGATATTTAGAAGCCATATATATCTTTGGATAAAGTCGTTCATTTATTTTTTATTCGTTTAATTAACGTAAACTCATCTAGGGCTGATTGAGTAGTTTCTAATTATGAAGTGCAAAATTCAATGATTAAGGAGTCTGGTCGCTTAGTACAACCCATTGACGATCTGGATGTTCATTAGCATTTAAGGTCATGAAACCAAGTAATCAGTCATGTGACTGTACTCTCTTAACTTTTACGAGACGTTTACGGAATTGACTTCTGACTAGACTCCTGTGAGTTTCAATGGGTTTTCAAATTTTATTGTAAATTGGGTTTGAAATGTGCTAGGCATTAATCTTGATTCATTAAGATAAGTGGAAGTAATAGCCACGATAAATAAAACTCTTTGATTCATTATCCTTAATGCATTTAATTTGTATGTTTGAGTTTAAGAGGACAATTTCTGGTTCATGGTAGGCGTTCTTATTTAGCCCATATTCGACGATTATGAATGTAAAAGTCATATTTCATTAATAACTCCTCACAGCTTCCCAATGGCTCTAGCTTATACTACCCTGAACAGACAAAGTACTCATATATCTTTGCTCTTTCTTTCTAAATTAAAGGGAGTAGTATATGCTGTATAAATCAGGATAAACCTTTAAATGTTTGATAAATGAAACAAATACTGGCTCTTCTAAACATTTTTTTCAAATTTGCTATTGAAATCCATGTCCTTGAACCTGGTATCCAGAACACGGATTATTTATATATTTTGAGGATTGAACCCTTGTTTACACGTACTGATATACATATACCTATCGATACAATGTACGTGAATATCAAGGTTTTGTATCACCACAAAGGAAGGTGAACGCGGTTATATTTTCGTAAGCGTTCGCAATCAAATAAGTGTTAAGATCCGTCACATTAGATAAAGTTGTTAGTGTTTATCCAGAATGATATTTGTGTATTCATGAATTCATGACGCCTGATATAGGTAAGAGTCATTCTGGAGATATCAAGTGTCTTTACCCATCATTGTATTGCTGTATAAAGTTTGACGTACTGCATATGTTCTTAGATGATAAATATTTGTAAATATTAGTTATGACTAATGGTTATTCTTACACAATACATGAAATAAAGAAAATAGACGGATTACAATTCCATAACATCTAAGTCATAACTGAGCTAGCTACTGATGAATTATCATTATTTTATATCGTGTTCCTTTTATATAAAATGGACTATTCCGAAGTTATAGATAGCAAGGTTTGTTGGTTTAGTATGTCAATAATTGGGAAAATTACCCGGATATTAATATATATTAACATATTCAAAAATTGATGAGGAACTGGGACCTATATAGGTACAAATGTATTTATAAATAATATTGCAGGTTCGTGTTTATCGTAATTCCATACTACAGATATGGAACTATCAGCATGTGTGCATCGTGTCGCTTGCTTTGATTTACGCGAACGGACAGTCATTCATTTATCGATGTTTTACTGTTAATGTTAACAATCCTCGGTATATGAATTTTCTCGATACGTATTTTGCAGGCAGCAAGTATAGAAAACGAGAAATTGAAGCGAGTCCTTGAGCATCAGCGAGTTCATCAGCAGAGTCTTGAAGAAGAAGCCTTTCTCAAGAACCTTAATTCGCAACAGCTTCAGTCGCTTCCATTCGCATCGTATAGTCCGCCCAAAGGTATGATAATTGAAACAATTACATATGGTTACCGTTTGGTTCATGAAATCTAGTTAAAAGGTTAACAGTTCAAGGTCTATGATTTTCATCTCATATAGTCAACCTAAAGATTGGATGTTTAGGATTTGCTAGTATTGAAAAACAATCTTTTATCTGTCCTAGTCGATAAAAAAACGTATGGAAATACTGTTGTTTGACTTTCTATCTTTCCGTCTTTCTTTCTTTCTTTCTTTCTTTCATTCTTTCTTTCTTTCTTTCTTTCTTTCTTTCTTAGTACTCCGTTAAAGCATACTTTGCAGAATGTTGCAAATATATCTTGATGAAAAGCTTGCGTCCTGTCAAGCAAGAATTTTAACACACGTATGTGCTTGCTTATGAAAAGAAAAACAATGTATAAATGTGATCAGGATCAATAGATTAACTTAATTAATACTCGAGCTAATTATATATCCATGATCTATTAAGATCACGTGTAGGCATTAGTTTGAAATAGTAGGCGAAGCCTTTTCATTTTTTTTCTCATATGTGGGTTGTTCAAACACTCTAGTTAATGACAGAATTATTAGCAAGAAGTCGTTATGATCAAACGACTAGACTGTCAGGAGAATAAGCAAAAGTCTCAATATATTTCCATCCATATTTTCTTTGTTCTTTATTTGAGCATTGCGAAAATGCTGATTGTGTATTATATCATACTCTATATTTAGGATATGCATACAATAAAGGACCATCAGCGAGAGATTTCTACGATTTCTACGTTATTTATTTTACGTAATTTGCTCTATTCACATTATCTTGGTATAAATGACTGAAGGACACCATGTTGAACCTTAAAAAATGGACTATTCTTGACCTTATTACACTTTTCCATTATGTTTAGAGCCTGAAATTAAGGATTTAAAATAAATTTGGCAAATAGTTACTCTAAAAGCACACGAACTCAAATTATAAATCTTTATGGTTTTATAATTAAAATAGATAGGCTATCACACATTCAAGAGATGGGAGATAACAAAATGACTTGAAAGATTGTATTGAAGATGTTTATAAGATATTTTGATGTAGCATTTTATTAAAAAGTAAGATATGATCTTGTTTTGACATACCTGGAATCCTGTGGTTTAAAGCAATCACTTAAGAGATATGGTGAGGTCTAAATTCCCACCAGGTTACGAAAACAAGGAGATGTGTTGCTACTCTTGTTTTTAAACTTTCATATACCCGAGACTGGATGTTTTCATATTTTTAGAAGACACTTAAAAGGGAAATGCGAAAATATACTTATAGCAGATACAAACATGTTTTTTTTTGGTCGGGCACTAAGGCTTTGCTAACCATCGGCTCATTACAGTTGTGTAACATTTAGCAGATGTTGAACAACAAGTGATCTCTCATATATGGATTAAACCATATAAATGAATTGATAAACTATCGGAGACAAAGAAAAGTTGAACGTGAAAGTGTGGATTGTTCTATGTTATAACTTAAAGATAAGTTAGAGAAGATATTTAGGACGAAACAATGACAATAGCGTATTAGTTACAATCTCCTGCCAAGCATGGGTTATCTGTGAAGCAGTCTTAAGATGCTTATATCTGTTCATGTATCTATCCAGATGCATCTTAAGCATGTGCATATCTTATTTTGATGAGACAATATCCAACAAAGCAACATTTAGATTATTTCAGAAATGAAACTTTATAATAAAACATTAAAATCTAATAACGATATAGATATATACCGCTGATAATGTTCGATTTATTTCAACCATCCGAAAAATGGCCCTAGTATTCATATTCAAATCCATTGTAAACGTCTTAGCTCGGGAACATCGATCAGCTCGGTGTACATGTAAGTCCTTGGTTATCTTCCTCTTCGTAATAATCGAACTTCGAATTATTTTTTTACAGGTTCCCCTTCCCATGCACCCTCCACCATGCAGCAACAGGGACCAGTGGACGTGAGCAGCTACAACCAGTATCTCGGGGTCAGGAACCAGGGATTTCCCATTCGCGCCTGGCCAAGTGAGTATTTATCTGTTTTATTTTGGTGAATATAGATTTAAGGTTAGTCGTCAAGTTGTTTCTGTTTATAGGATAAAGCTGCGTTCACGTAAAAAAACTCGTAAATAATGCTAAAAAAGTCCACTTTTTGCATAAACAGAAGGAATAAATTGCTGTGTTTTTATACAAATGTGGCTTTCGAGCTTTCGGTTTTCGAGCTTTTATTTTCTGGCCTTTTTGTTTGCGTGAATGCGGCATTTAAGCTAGATGAGTTTTGCCCCATGGAGTATCTTTGAAGATTTTCGAAATGTTATTGCCAATGGTCTGTCGGTTTGACTGTTGAATCTATTGAACATATATAAATATTGAATCTAAATTGCTTATATCAATGAGTTTCTACAAGCATGGTTAAGGAGAATTTGTGTAAAAAAAATAGATTTGGATTTTTTTTCAGGTGTTTAGTGTATGATTTATTTCATAAGGTACTGCTTGTAATGGTTTTGACATGAAAGAGGGATTGCTATTTTGCGATTAAAATAGTAAAAATATGGTCATTTATATAGCTAAAGCTGATATTGTTTATTCATATCTGCAATAATATTTCCGATTATGTGTTCTAAAATAGCCAATGAATAGGAGACTATTTTCATCGCTTGATTAGTTTTCGCTGCTTCATATTTTCGTTTCTAAGAAGTATCTGGCACCAACAATAAAATTATATGCATTATTTACCGGTACTCATTTTATTTTTACCCGGTTTGGTATTGATTGAAAAGGATCTGTTATTTTATATTTGTTTTGTAACCTGTAAACAGATAAAATTCTAATGGATTAAAAAAAAAAAAACAATTTCAATGTCTTAAAATTCAATAAGCCTGTTTGGCGTGTTGATCTTGTTATCTTGTCATAGACTAAGCTTCATTTTCGTATGTAAAAAAAATCGTCTTTCTACTTTTATCTTTCTACTGCTGTGTTTGTCCAACATAAGTAATAATTGCCTTTTTTACCCGTGCCTTAAGATATCAACTTTGATAAAAAGTAGCGAAAATATAACAAACGTATATAAGTTATATAAAAAAAATAATATATGTAGACTATTTAAAAACATAGCAATTCGTGTCTGCTTTCTGACTTATTGGCGTCGCACTTATTGGGGTTGCACCACAAAGAGACTCATGAGCGGGCTTGCCAAGTTTGTATATATGGAATGCTGGGCACAATATATAAGAAATTAAACAGCATTAATTCGTTTAGTCAATGTATATAACCTACATTGTACTTTATCTGTAAGAATTTATTTTTACGGCCATTCTTAAGTGGATGGCAAATGTGTAGCTATTATGTTGGGTGCCATGTTTATTTTCAGATTATTTCTTTCTCGGTTTATAGGTCTCTTTGTTTCGTAGACGTTCCTATTTTGATGTAATTTACTCAACGATTCATACGAAAAAATCATGCTCTTAGGTAATAAAGAAGCTTACCCCACGCACATATAATATAAAACATTACTGTCAAATGCTTTTGTGATTGGAAATTAGTTCGTATTCAATGTCGTAATTTTCATTTCCTATTACATTTATATTCCTGGTCGTTACTCATAAGTAGGTCATTTTTTTTGCGATTGGTATAAATACTTAAAACGGGAAATGTTGCCAAATTTTATGCAATTTTTGGCATTATTTTCGTATGGCGTGGCAAGGATATATATTTGTCCATTTGATTCTGGATGAAGTTTATTGAGGTCTTTATTTGATAACTTTAAGAATATAAAACGATAAATGTTATGAAATTACACCTGTTTAGAATATATAAAGTAAGTTTCAAATAGTTGGCCTTTCATTAACAAAGATATATAAATGTCATTATCTTAAAAATAGCTTAATCGATAGGATTTGAATACAATATCATCACCCCTGGCAATCAGATTTCATTCTACTACATAAATCGCGATCTACTACGGTTGCTAACCATTCTATAACATATTGATCACCAACCTACGGTATAAATTTGTTGGTGCTTTTAAATCAGATCCTTTTTTCATGACTTCCTAGTTCGTTTTAATTTCGAAATATATACCATTCGGTGATTAGCGCATTTATTAACTTATACAAACAAACTCACACATTATGCTATGTCTCGCATGAAAGATTATAAAGAAAAACCACAAGAATTGTATACTGCTTTTCCGATTTGGACTTGATAAATCTTTCTAAAACACAAAATAAAGTTTAATTCAGAATAATTAGCTATCAGTTTCGAATATATAAACTTAATAGCATATCTAAAACTTTGGATGAACTTTTAGTTCTTGGCTTTAACTTATACAGATGCACAAACGTTAAATGCATGAATATATGATGGGGCGCTCAACCTACTACAAAATGAACGATTTGATGGTGTCTGATGTGAAAACGTATATGAGTATTAATTTCGAAACAGCATTTACAAATATATTCTTATAAGGAAAGGCCGATTCTCTGGTCGTAGGACAAAAGCCCTCCCGGTCAAAAGCCCTCCTGGCTAAAAGCCCTCCCATTTTTGCAAGGTAGGCTAAAAGCCCTCCCGGTCAAAAGCCCTCCCGGCTAAAAGCCCTCCCATTTTTGTAAGGTAAAAATGAAATATAAAATATATTGTTTTAATTTTTTGTTGTATATTTTCAATATCTCAAATCGTGTTAATCATGCAATAACATGCATGGTCACAGTTCATATCAGTGCGCTAATCCTCTGATCCCTGATCCCCATGTTATCCCTTGGTGATAACGGTCACAAAGGAACCACGGTCCACCGCAATGAATGGACCGATCAGAATGGGATTGATATAATCCATGGATCCCACTCTATGCTATACACACAACAAGTTTATCATAATATAATATACAATATGATATATTTCATTTTTACCTTACAAAAATGGGAGGGATTTTAGCCGGGAGGGCTTTTAGCCGGGAGGGCTTTTAGCCTACCTTGCAAAAATGGGAGGGCTTTTAGCCGGGAGGGCTTTTGACCGGGAGGGCTTATGACCGTTTACCGATTCAAATATATAGCTACAACACATAAATCCCCTGTTTGTTGTCTTTGTATGGAAAAATACGACCACTGTAAAACCAAAAAATGAAACTATGTTTTTTTTTATCTAAAGGTGATACATTAACCCCCATCCCTGGGGAAAGTGATCTCCCTCTTTCCTGGCAGTACGATAAGTTTGTATTCGTATTTGTTTGTTAAGAAACAAGGAAGCTGGTATACAATAAATGACCATAGAAGATGATAGGCATCCGAAGCCGTCCATAAGTAAATACTGATGCATGGTCCCACTCGCTATCATATCCTCTTTTCATGCATGTTTCTTAAGTCCTATTTATGAGCTGTCACTAATCAACCAAGAGCTATAAAATAAGTAAGGATTTCACAATGACAAGAATTTCCCTATTCTAAATACGGATAAATACATGTTGTTGTTTTTTGTTGAAAAGTTTGATAGCTTTATAGTAATACATGTATTTATGATGCCTTTACGTCGGATATATTTCTTATTGAAAGAGCTTAGCCTAAGCTATCATCAGGGATATATTTATTTCAATTTTATTAGGCAGGTAGTGTATAAAAGACATTTCGAACAGAATTTCAAGAAGATCATATCACTTTTAAAAAATGTAATAGGCTCAAATCTCCCACTGTTGTAGATCGAAATCAAGGAAAAGTGTTGATTTATAATTAAGATTTCCATAATTTCCATGAATAGATATTCAAAAAGCGTGTAGAGACAAAGCAGTTGTCATATTATCATCGATTTTATACAGAGGTGTGGCGGTAATGAGTAAATTTGTAATTAAAAGCAAAAACAAATAGATTGTTGTATATATAAATTTTTAATTCTTGAAGGTTTTTCTTTATAATCTTTCATGCGAGACATATCATAATGTATAAGCTGGTTTATATAAGTTAATAAATGTGCTGATCACCGAATGGTATATATTTCGAAATTAAAACGAAACAGGAAGTCATGAAAAACGGATCTGAATTAAAAACACCAACAAATTTATACCGTAGGTTGGTGATCAATATGTTATAGAATGGTTACAAAACGTAGTAGGTCGCGATTTATGTTGTAGAATGAAATCTGATTGCCAGCGGTGAATTTACAAGACAGAATCCAGAATTTACGTGTTTTTCCTTCCTTTTCTCGTCAGCAACACCACCGACCGAAGATGAACAATGACAAATCAGAGGTGACAAAAGGTCAAATCTGCTTCCTCGCAACACACAGACGACCCTTGCAAGCTGCTGCACGGGACACCATCCCCCAACCCCTCCAACCGACCCCGGACACCCCAACCCAATCCCAGGAAAG
>LQRL01130732.1:21962-32535 GCA_001703475.1 Hydroides elegans | reverse complement strand
TTAACGCTAAGAATATTTTGCGAGAAGATTGTTATTTTATGTTCGTATGTATAGCCGGAGTATGTGCCAGGCATCACTCTCATTTTATAATTTGTTGCTTAAACAGTTGGACTCTTTCCTTTTGTGTTCAGACAATCGACTATGAAAACATTGACCCCTAATCTGTCGAGTACAATTTTAAGATTAAGAGCAAAATCCGTCAGCAAGTTAGCAACGTCTTCTGGTTTTTCAACTAAGTTTTTCCAAATTTATTTCATTTTGGAATACTTTGTCCAAGTTCTCTTTCCATAATTACGAATTCCACTTATTGAATTGAAATCTACCTCTCCGAAAGTGCAAGTAATTGAGGATAAGTTATACACATGGTCGCCTACAAAATCGTCTTCTTTTGGGCTTATTAAAGAATTTATAACAACAACATAGTCCGAGGCCATAATTTTTTACTTGTATATATTTCGTATCTTTACCCAAATGATGTAAATAACTTAATGTGTGGCATTTTTATATGTATATAAGTTTTTTTGTTTGCAGTTTAGAGTTTTATTTTAGTCTGCAGTTATACTAGCAAATAGTTTTCATACAGGTACATAGATGTTATTGTATAAGAATAGAAATGCATTTGATAACACACTGAGTATAGATACAATGTGGCATCTTAGAATGGTTTTGAATTTTACCAACCCAGCAGCATACTTTATATGTGTATTCTTGGTAGAGCATCTATTCATCCTAGGCGTCGACTGTTGATCTATGTGTTTGATAAAAAAATTTTAAAACACCTGTTAATGCATTATCAAGCAAGTAATAATTTAAATAATGGGATTATTTTTGTAATTTATTTACGACAGTTCGTATTGATTTTATGAATAGAACATGTGTATTTGATTGTGTAATGTGTAGTTTTAGGGCATCATCTGCTTTTATTTGTTTATGGTTTAGCTTTATGTATAGCCAAGATTGTTTGTATATTTTTTTCTATGTATTTGTCTTACTATTTTATATTGTGTGTCTTTTCAAGTGAATAAATTTAGAAAAAATAACATCTGGAGTTTTATTTTCGCCTTACTCAAAAACTATTCTGCACCTGGCTTTTTATTTCTATACCAAATCATGAATATAAATCATATACACTGATAATTATACTAATCCGAACATCATTCTCAACCCCCCGCACTCCCATGTACTATATATAGTGCCCCAAATATCACAATTTTTACATTTTACATACAAAAACAACTTTGGATCATTGATAAAATGACGAATTTTACAAAAAATGTATTTGACTTAGATGTAAGCGAGATTGATTTTTGTAGATTCATAGACCAAGAAGAAGTTTTCGATAGAGGTAAAACGGAACAAGAATCGAAATTATCGGTGCAACAGGACAACAGTAAACATACAAAAATGGAAAGCAACACAAATACCTGTACTAGAAGCACAACCAAATCACACATGTACATAAATGATGCGATTGTCAACGATCATGAGCAGCCACAACTAGACTCTACTTCTCCAGTGCAACCAGACACCAGTACCGCTCCTCCAGCACTGGCCAATGCTTACACAATCATTGCCACTTCAATGCCAGCCGCAAATGTCACGGACAGCAACGGTGCTAATAGCATGTGTGAACAGGCATCGGATTAAGGGCAGCATCACACCATCAACAATCCAACACTGGGATTGGACATTAATGCTTACATTAGCACCATAGAACCAACGTCATACGTCAACGTCACGGACAGCAATTGCGCTTAAAGCATTGCTAATGTATTGTGTGAATATGTATCGGACCAAGGGCACCATCACAACAGCAATTATCCAACACTGGGATTGAACACCAATGTTGATATGATCACCACAGCATCAACGTCATATGTCGACGTCACGGACAGCAACGGTGCAAATATCATTGCTTATGCTTTGTGTGAACAGGTATCGGAACAAGGGAGGCATCATACCAGCAACTATCCAACACTGGGATTGAACACCAATGCTAATATAAGCACCAAAACGTTAATGTCATACGTTAACAAAATGGACAGCAATGGTACAAATAGCAATGAACATTTGGTTGGTGAACTGGTATCGGACCAAGGGCAGCATAACAAAACGGTAACCTACCGACACAAGGAAGCAACACAAATGAGGACAACAACTGCACAAGAACAAATGAAATCTAGTACTGCCCATTATGTCTCATGCAAATTAAGAGGAAAATATTCAAACAAAATGTAAAATCATGTAAAGACAGATTTTTTGCGATGAACCTGGGGCTAAATGGAGAAAATCATTTGATTGTTTTGACGACAATGCGCAAATGCCTATAAATCACATAGATTTAAGGAACCAACAGCATAATGAGGCTAATGAAAACGCTTCAACATCATTCGACGATTTGCTAGAAATCTTGCAGGATCAACATATTGATTTACAGTCTGTAGACATTTCTGGTGTCAATTCGGATTATGGAACCTTCAAAGAAACATCAAATGGTGCGTCTCAAATTCAACAATCCAACAAAACGACACCTCAGCAAGAGTTTAACCCTGTATCACCACAACATGGACCATCTACTGGGCAAAGCAGCACAGTGATATATCCTCTGTGTTCAGCTAGTTGTACAACACAATATTTCGAAGAACACTTTACTGAATGTGAGAAGCGCTCATTTGCAAAACGACCTCAACTAGGTTATGGAAGCGGCAACAGAGAAACTGAACCACCAAAAAAGAAGCGTAAATTAACTTCTACAAAATATCCCGAGCGTTCCTTAAATATTTTCACACGATTTGATAAACATGTGGCCGTGTTCAAAGCTAGAAAAGATATGGAACGAAAGAAACAACAAGAGAGATCACAATTAATTTGTCCTACGTGTTCCAAGCACATTCCTAATCCTGCTTATTTTGCAAAGCACATCAAATGGTGTTAGTTGAAGGAAACTCATGTTTACAATATTTGCTAAAAGGAAATATACAACAAAGCAAAGTTTGAGAGACATATCGATTCGTGGGGGAAACCAAATAAAAAATAAAACCTAGAAGAAAAAAACAATAAGATATGGTGAACGTTTGTGACATATGTAAAAGCCAGTTTAAAGACGAATCCTCACTCGCATTGCACAGCATACAGTGCACAAACATATAAAAATGTGAACACTACCAACTCAAATTTAACTCCAAAGACCAATACGAAAGACATAAACACTCACTGAAATGTCATAAAAGGGGAAATACATATGCCCACAGTGTGGGTATTTTGCGAAAACACTGAAGGATATGGGAAAACACGGTTGTGCGGCATTTAAATGCTCCAAATGTGATAAAATGTTCCAATATAGGAATTGTAGAAGACGACATGAGTTGGTTTGCCAGAAAAAGATTTTGTATGTGAAAACTGTGGAAAGGGGTTCGACGAATATATGGTGAAAAATCAAAGCACAAACGTACATGTCATAAAGCTCGTGTCATTCAAGGCTCGACATGAACATTATTTGCATTGGAGAAATAATCATATGCAAATTGGGAAAGGTGATCTTCAATCAAGGTCATGGACAGATGATTCGGAGGTCCCATGGGTAGAAGATCAAAGTGGTAACGTCGATACCGAATTGCAGCAAACTTATAATACGGACCAGCATCTTATTTTGGTACCATCTCAAGTTAATAGTAATCCTCGTGTTTACAATTTGCTAGTAACCTCCGATCTTACCTTCGATGAAATAATCTACTTTGTCCGAGAAATAAATCGAACATTTCGCAATAGCTTAAGAATCAATTTTTATCTCGGCTACATTCTACGGAATTGAGATACTGGCGTTTACAGATACTTTCGTCCCAATCCAAGCGGCGGCTTCTTCACCCATCCATTTCGTATCAATTCGGAACAGGACATTGACGCACTTAAACGAGTTCTAAAAACAAGGAATTCATACAGTACATGTTGAATAAGCGGCCAAATAGCAAGCAGGAAGTAAAGCTAATGACAAACCTTAAAGCGACCGTGTATCCCTTGATTTTTGTGATAGGCTATGGAGTCTTACCGGACTACATCAAACACTTAAAGAGTATAATAGGTTTGGATATGAATCAAAATCAGGTTCCATGCGATGACAACCTCTGCATATTTTGTTGCATTGTATATCATAGCTATGGACCGTCGTTCGGCGAGGCACAGGTGAAACAGATGGCCAGGCAATGGATGAATATGTGGTGGGCACCAGACGAAGAATTTCAAGGTATAGACTTCCATTAACTACCAAACTTGGAGGAGGTATTCAAAATCAATTTGCACGTTTACAGTCTGATGGAAACTGGAGAGGCGGCCATGGTCTACCGATCAATCAATCATCACAAGGACGCTCTTTATCTCAAATTGTACGACAATCACTTCAAATTGGATGCATATTGTAAAAAGTATAGGTGTACCTATTACTCGCAGCTTTCGTCATCGGCGTGTAATCTTCAAAAGCACCAAGCGCGTTGCACAGCAAGGACAAAGGGTAATTCACACCACCTACGACACTTTTTGATGAAGCAGAATCAATTGGTATACTTGTTCTACAAAAGGACAGATTTTATCCATTCCATATAGCTTTCAATATGGAGGCACAATTGGCACAAAATGGAAACGGAAATGATTATGGAGCCATAACCGAACATCACCCAATATCAGTTGCTGTATGTAGCAATGAACCCGATTACACAGAATAGTTGAACCAGACAGCGATATGCTAGTACAAAAGATGGCGGAGTACATGACGACCTTAGCTGAGAGAGCAGAAGTCATTCTTGGACACAAATGGAAAGTAATCTTTGATCATATCGATGAACTGCTAGAACTTTGGAAGATCAAAGATGAATAGCATGATTATGACGATGATGAAGAACAGGAAGAGGATATCGAGGATGACGCGTTCCTTTGTGAACTGATTGAACGTGAGAGAGAAGAGGACGTATATGGAGATTACTTCGAGCGACACGGACTACATATTGCAGCCCATTTTATGCCAGACAATATCGACAGCTTAAGAGACGCACAATGCGCCGCAGAATCAAATGGTTCCAACGAAAACTCAAACTAATTGTTGTGCGACAGGTTCCTGCAATCGAATTCCAAAGCTCGGGATACGATTTAAACATGGGACTGCACTATATCGCTCGCCATTTCAATTTGACGGCCAAAAAGGTCAAGGTACTCAAGCGCCAAAACAAATATATGTGCATTTCGACCGAACGCTTTTGATTCTTGGATATCCTTCAGTATTTGCCTCAAGGAACTACATACATTTTCTATTTGAGGCATTTTCTATTTGAATACGTGGACAACCCGGCCAAATTGTTGGACAAAAAGCTTCCATCTATTGATTCAGCATGGTTTTCTACATTGAATGGACAGTGCCTTCAGACAAATTATGATCAAACTCAACATGTCAGATTTCACAATGCGTGCTTTAACATACAAGCTGGTTCTTCGCAAATCAAGATATTCCATAGACGTTGGTGGTACGTTGAATTCAATGAAAGACCCATGACTTACCTGACTTATTGGGCGGAACTATATCCACTGTATATTTTCAATGTCTGTATCCACAGGTTTAGGATGGAAAAGTGCTAGATTCGACTGATATCCTTATAGGGCATTTTCAAACATTATTTCTTGCTCTTTTTAGCTGGAGGCCCTTTTGAGTTCTGCTTCTTTGGACGTTTGCTTGCCGAATAAGCAAGTACGGGAATGACTTCGTTTATATGCTCTTCTGAATGTCAGCTTTTGCTCTTGCTACATCACCTTGAGTAGGGGTCACAGTAACCACTGGTAAATCACCATGGCCAACTTATGGTGATCGTACAATATAAAAATCCTTTGGCTTTCGTTTTGATCCTACAAGTAAATGTGGCTTTTAAAGTTATCAGTTTGTGGTAAATATGCTTCGTACGACATTGTCACTCTCTTCGCAAGTGTAATGTACACTTGACTGCCTTTTGAATGAATGAAGGTGTCCTCATGTCATCTGTCCTTATAAAGACTCTCAGACGTTTTATTTCATCACGTGATAAGTCGATTCGCAAACGATTATCAAATGAAAATATTTTTTTCTGTTGATTTTGGTATGACACGAAGAACGGGTAGTCATGTGTCCTGGATGAAATTGCTACCTGCAAGATCACAATAAACTGTTATGTCTTCTGCTATTTCATCTTTAAATGATATTTGTGAAAGTGCGACTGTCAAATTTCCAGGGAGAAGGAACATGTCCGGTAGTTCGATTTAAAAATCACATGATGAATTAATCGGAAAATATACCGAAGAGTCTGACGATGTCAGAAATTTGTGGTGTTCTCTCTTGGACGAATTCATTCTGACTGATGTCTCGTGCATATTTCATTATTTTTATACATATCAACCGTATCTGCATCTATCCAAGAGTCCAATTTAGAAATGTAACCTGCCCATCGTTTTAGATATTGACTCTTTCCATTTCTTTGTCTGGTTCGGAGTATCTTTTCAATTGAATATTCCTCATTAGGGTCACTTGAAATGCGCTGTATTTCTTGGGGATAGAAAGTTCCCAATATGAGTTCATTATCCATATCTTTTAATGTGTAGACTTCTATACCTTGACGAATATGTATGTCTGCAATATTGAAATTTTCCAACGAAAATCGTGTGCTGTAACCCCGGTCAAATTTACCTTTTTCTGTAGTGATCTTTACAGTATCACCTACTTTGTACCTTTAATCTTTCTTATGTGCTCTTGTGGTTTGTTTACCCTTCTTTAACACTTTGCACTTTGGCCAGTAAACACGTTTCCAAATGTCGGCTTCATTTTCTTTTGATACGTCGATAGGCTTCATTCCAATTGTACGATGGTATGATTTGTTGTAGCTGGATGTTATTGCTGGCAAAAGATCCAACCAATGTTTGGTCTTTTTCGCGACCATAGCACGGAGCAGTCTTCTTTTAATAGTATAGATAGCACGCTCGGTAAATGCAGCTTTTGTGCTGTTTTATGTAACAGCATGTTTGATTTTCGTATTCTTGAGAAAGCGTTGAACAGTTTAATTAACATTTACGGTTCCTTTATCACTGCGAAACATCATTGGCTTGATTTTAGCTTCTTTTAGAATGCCATTTAAAGCTTCTTTGATATGCATACCTGTAAGTTTTTTGACTGTCTCGTGAATACAGGTTTTGAAAAATCATATATTGCTAGAACAAAGTATTTGTTATTGTTATTTTCCTTTGCATAATCTGTCATAAATGCGATATCGATGTCAAGCATGTAATGCTGAAAAGGTATAATCGTTTTCCGTCTTTTGAATTTTGTTATTGCATGTCGATTTTCCGTGTAGATCTTTTGTAGCCAGTTCTGTATTGTATGACTAGATATCTGTCTTTCATCCTCTTTCGCCGTTTGATAAATTTTGCTGACTCCTGAATAAGATGCAGGGCTTTCTGGATCATAATAGAGTTTCTTTAAATAATCTTCATTTCGATCCTCCATATTAAATATAAACCCATTGATTTTTCCAAGAGTCTTTGTCGTTTCTGTCTAGTTAACGTCGTTTGTGTTATTTGGGCAAACCATGGGTTGGAATTGAATGCACAGCATCTTTTGAAGAATCCTTTTCGGTTTGCTTTTTGTCCCCACCACCTTCTTGAATAGGATCAATTACATTTATAGAATGTTGGTCCTGTATTTGTTTACTACTCGACTCGTCGACCAAATTCGATATGTCTTACAATATCAGTCTCCTGTAGCTGCTGTTCAGATAATTTATTTATGCTGGCATCTTCTTCGTCTGCAGCTTTGGTGACACAATTTTTTCCGCGTCTTGTTTTCGTAATAGCATTTGATATCTATCATATGGTAAAATAACACACTTTTGTGTGCATTCCATTTTAAAAGTCGAATCAGCTGATGTTTAACTGAAAGCAAAGTACCATATACCTGTCGAATATGTTGTCGGATTGCTTTCAGTTTAACGGATAGCTTATTTTTTTATATATACAAGTATTTTGACCAGTCGTCTTTTTCTTCGTAGTAAAAGCGCAGTTTCCTCATTTACTTTCAATCTCATCAGATTAGTAAACATCTCAATCAGTGCTTCAGCCTGACCTGTTGTAATGGTTTCCATAAGTGCCTTTGCTTTTATTTTATCTGTTGTAAAATGAAGTTCAATAAAATTTCTTTCGCTTAAAAGTATTTTTGACATGTTATCTCATCACTGTCTCTCTGCAAAATGATATTTTATCTACGTGCTTTTGGATTTATACCTTGTATACAACTGTATCCTCTCCAGAAAATATTTTTTGTCAAAAGGTTGTGTTCGCTGTCACCATAGGGACTCATATTTATAACCAAGTATAAAAACGTTTTTTTTTGTGAGTATCCATATACGCTTCATACACTGCGTAACCAATACCTAACTATATACCCAATACCTTCATAATGCTTACATCTATTGGGTTGCGCAATACGACCAGATAATGTGTATTCAAATTCATAGTCCGAGAATACTTTCCTGGGCAATACAAGTTCTGAGAAAGGCTTAACGCCGAAATGTTGCATATTATATATGAAAAGTGAACGACAAACATGAATTTACAATTCGATCTTGATTCTATATACAATTTATATACAATTATTTTGTAGATACAATTTATATATATTTTATATACAATTTATATACAATTATTTTGTACAACAAACTAACCACGTTTTTCACTCACTGTTGGATTCCCCAAGGATTACAATTGGGACATACAAGTGCACCAACTTGGTTTTGGTGATCCGGCATCATAAAGCAAGGCTCAGCGCTTGCTATATTAGGATATTTTCGTAGCAAACACTGCATTTGCTTGTACAGCTCCTCAAAGGTCGACAAATCCAGAAAGATGACTCCAAAATAGTTACGTCGGACCTTTTTGGTTTCGTAGTTGTAATGCGCCTCATAAATGACAAGCGTTGGCTCCCCATCTCTTTTTTCCGCATCGCTGTAAATGCGTCCAACGATATGATACGCATCCACTTTGAAGTGGGGCGCCTTGACCATTGCTTTTAAAAATGATCGAAATACATTCATGGAAAGATACCCTGCCTGCCATTGTTCCGCAGTGAAATACAGAGTCTGTGTGCTGCGATTAGTCAACGAGTAAAGTCCAGTGCTTTGTTCAAGGCCAATAGTATTATCTCCGGAAGGTTCGGCTTGATAGACATAGATCATTAATCGATCGCCGAGTCCATCATCTACTCGTTTGTGGTACAGCAAAACAGTTTCTGGTCCGTCGTTAGAATCAAGAGCTACAGCCACATCAAGAGCATCTAAAACCAAAAGATAAATTCAGTTATTGATATTTTTATTAAATTTGTATTTTGAAGTATAATTAGTTCATATATTGCAATAGGGTTATGTCTCTCTCTCTCTCTCCTCTGAGACAGAGAGAGAGAAATAAAAAACTATGTATGCTGTCTAGTATTTTACCATATTTAATCTATTTACAATTATCTGTATTTATATGATTTTCATTGGCAAGTATATACCTTGTAACACCTGCCTAACGTTGTTAAATGGCGAGTTTTCTTGCGTTTCCATAGGTTCTGTTAAAAAAGAGATCCCCGATTAAGTTGTTATTGTTCTTGATTGTAATATTTATCAATGTGAAATGTTAAATGTACGTTTTCTTTTAGATTAAACTAAGATAAAATTTGTTCCATGCCAACAACTTGCTAAAGTCAAATGAATTTCTATTTTTTCTTAATATTTAAATATTATATCAATTATAATAAACTAATATTAATCATTATAATTTTATATGAATAAGATGAATTACCTGCTGGTGCTTGAACCGCACTCAATGATGGCTCTGACGCGGATGCCACCAACTCACTTGTATCCATCGGTTCTAAACATATAAATAAGTTTCACATAAATATCTAGACACATTTTTCTTCATGCATCTTTGACAGTTATTAACTTTTTACCTAAATTAATACTATATTTTTTGAAAATTAATCAAATTTGTTGATGAAAGCTTACTTACCGCCGTCAAATTTTAGCTCTTTCCGCATGCTTTCCAAAACAGTTGGCTCGATTTTCCTCTTCTTCCTAATTTTCATCACCTTAAGATTGATATCCTTTTTCATTTGATAAGCCATTTTTGTAATTTGTAATTTGATGTTGGTTAATAGCTGTTCAATGTTTTCTTGATTCGATTTTTGCAATATGATACATTTTAATTTTTTCGTCTCCATATATATAATACGTCTTACTCAAATCGCTTGCCCTAAAAGCGCCTCATGTTTTGGGCTAGTACACACCTGTATTTTCTTTGTTTGAATTATACAATAGCTAATTTAAACCCTCATTTAATCCCCTATTGTTTTCATGTGCACGCATGAACAATACCCATTGTACACCGCACTGCGCACTCCATTCCAAACCCCTTTAGTGACTCGATGCACCGGTCATTCTTATTCGTGAAAAAAGACAGCAAAGAGCATCCAGTTATCAATAACACAAACATATCACTCAAAGTATATTTCCATTAATCCATGTAGTCCAAAATG
>LQRL01130732.1:5397-21722 GCA_001703475.1 Hydroides elegans | reverse complement strand
GTACCCTTGTTGACTATCTACCCCAAGGGGTTATGTCCATGTAGTCCAAAATGAGCATTTTAACCGAGTTTATCAACTATTCTAATTATTTTGACCTAGCCTACATAGTTTGTTCTGGCAGACCTTTCTCATAGAGTTAGATACATATGTTCTATTGATATAAATCATAAGGAGAACGTGGTTTTCGATACCTTTGTTAACCCCTAAGGGTTATGTCCATATAGTCTAAAACGAGCATCTTGACCGATTTATCAACTATTTTTATTATTTAGACATAGCCTACATAGTTTAATCTGGCGGATCTTTATCATAGAGTTAGATACATATGTTCTATTGATATAAATCATAAAGAAAGTGGCTTTCTGTACCTTTGTTGACCATCTACCCCTAGGAGTTGTGTCCATATAGTCCAATTTAGCATTTTGACCGATTTTATCAACTATTCTCATTATTTTGCCCTAGCCTACAAAGTTTGTTCTGGCAGACTTTATCATAGAGTTAGATACATATGTTCTTTTGATATAAATCATAAAGAGAAAGTGGCTTCGGTACCCTTGTTGACTATCTACCCCAAGGGGTTATGTCCATGTAGTCCAAAATGAGCATTTTAACCGAGTTTATCAACTATTCTAATTATTTTGACCTAGCTTCATAGTTTGTTCTGGCAGATCTTTATCATAGAGTTGGATACATATGTTCTATTGATATAAATCATAAAGAGTACGTGGCTTTCGGTACTTTTGTTGACCATCTTCCCCTAGGGATTATGTCCATATAGTTCAAAATGAGCATTTTGACAGATTTTATCAACTCTTCTCATTATTTTGACCTAGCCAACATAGGTTGTTCTTGCACACCTTTATCATAGAGCTAGATACATATGTTCTTTTGATATAAATCATTAAGAGAAAGTGGCTTTCGGTACCTTTGTTGACCATATACCCCTAAGGGTTATGTCCATATTGTACAAAATGAGCATTTTTTACCGATTTCATCAGTTATTCTCATTATTTTGACCTAGCCTACAGAGTTTGTTCTGGCAGACCTTTATCATAGAGTTAGATACATATGTTCTTTTGATATAAATCACAAAGAGAAAATGGCTTTTGGTACCTTTGTTGACCATCTACCCCTAGGAATTATGTCCATATAGTCCAAAATGAGCATTTGGACCGATTTTATCAATTATTCTCATTATTTTGACCTAGCCTACATAGTTTGTTCTGGCAGATCTTTATCATAGAGTTGGATACATATGTTCTATTAATATAAATCATAAAGAGAAAGTGGCTTTCGGTACCTTTGTTGACCATCTACCCCTAGGGGTTATGTCCATATAGTCCAAAATGTGCATATAGACCGATTTTATCAACTATTCTCATTATTTTGACCTAGCTTATATAGTTTGTTCTGGCAGACCTTTATCATAGAGTTAGATACATATGTTCTATTGATATAAATCGTACCGAAAAAGTGGCTTTCGGTACCTTTGTCGACCATCTAGCCCTAGGGGTTATGTCCATATAGTCCAAAATGAACACTTAGACCGATTTTATCAACTATACTCAATATTTTAACCTAGCCTATATAGTTTGTTCTGGCAGACCTTTATCATAGAGTAAGATACATATGTTCTATTGATATAAATCACAAAGAGAAAGTGACTTTCGGTATCTTTTTTGACCATCTACCCCTAGGGGTTATACCCATATAGTCCAAAATAGGCATTTTGACCGATTTTATCAACTATTCTCATTATTTTGACCTAGCCTAAATAGTTTGTTCTGGCAGATCTTTATCATAGCGTTGGATACATATGTTCTATTGATATAATCATAAAGAAGAATTAGCTTTCGGTACTTTTGTTGACCATCTACCCCTTGGGGTTGTGTCCATATAGTCCAATTTAGCATTTTGAACGATTTTATAAACTGTTCTCTTTTTTTATCTAGGATACATAGTTTGTTCTGGCAGATCTTTATCATAGAGTTAGATACACATGTTCTATTGATATAAATCATAAAGAGAAAGTGGCTTTCGGTACCTTTGCTGACCATTTACCCCTAGGGTTATGTTCATATAGTCGAAAATTAGCATTTTGACAGATTTTATAAACTATTCTCATCATTTTGACCTAGCTTACATAGTTTGTTCTGGCAGAAATTTATCGTATAGTTAGATACATATGGTCTTTTGATATAAGGAGAGAGTGGCTTTCGGTACCTTTGTTGGCCATCTACCCCTAGGGATTATGTCCATATAGTCCAAAATGTGCATTTTGACCGATTTTATCAAATTTTCTCATTACTTTGACCTAGCCTACATAGTCTGTTCTGGCAGACCTTTATCATAGAGTTAGAGACATACGTTCTATTGATATAAATCATAAAGAGAAAGTGGCTTTCGGTACCTTTGTTTACAATTTACCCCAAGGGGCTATGTCCATATTGTCCAAAATGAGAATTTTCAACGATTTTATCAACCATTCTCATTATTTTGACCTAGCCTACATAGTTTTTTCTGGCAGACAAAGTAATAAAGAGAAAGTGGCTTTCGGTACCTTTGTTGACGATCTACCCCTAGGGTATATGTCCATATAGTCAAAAATGAGCATTTTGACCCATTTTATCAACCATTCTCATTAGTTTGACCTAGCCTACATAGTTTGTTCTGGCAGACCTTTGTCATAGAGTTAGATAAATATGTTCTATTGATATAAGTCATAATGAGAAAGTGGCCTTCGGTACCTTTGTTGACCATCTTCCGCTAGGGGTTATGTCCATATAGTCCAAAATGAGCATTTTGACCGCTTTTATCAAATATTCTCATCATTTTGACCTAGCTTACATAGTTTGTTCTGGCAGACCTTTATCATATGGCTAGACAGATATGTTTTTTATATAAATCATTAAAAGAAAGTGGTTTTCGGTACCTTTGTTGACCATCTTTCCCCTAGGGTATATGTCCATATAGTCCGAAATGAGCATTTTGACCGATTTTATCAAATATTCTCAGTATTTTGACCTAGCCTACTTAGTTTGTTCTGACAGACCTTTATTATAGAGTTAGATACAAATGTTTTATTGATATAAATCATAAAGAGAAAGTGGATTTCGGTATTTTTGTTGACCATCTACCTTAGGGATCATGTCCATATAGTCCAAAATGAGCATTTTAACCGATTTTATCAACTATTCTAATTATTTTAACCTAGCCTACATAGTTTGTTCAGGCAGACCTTTATAATAGAGTTAGATACACATGTTCTATTGATATAAATCATAAGGAAAAAGTGGCTTTCGGTACCTTTGTTGACAATACACTCCTAAGGGTTATGTCCATATGGTCTAAAACGAACATTTTGACCGATTTATCAACTATTTTCATTATTTTGACATAGCCTACATAGTTTGTTCTGGCAGATCTTTATCATAGAGTTAGATACATATGTTCTATTGATATAAATCATAAAGAGAATGTGGCTTTCGGTACCATTCTTGACCATCTACCCATGAAGGTTATGTCCATATAGTCCAAAATGATCATTTTGACCGATTTTTTCACCTATTCTCATTTTTTTGACCTAGCCTACATAGTTTTTTCTGGCAGACATTTATTATAGAGTTAGATACATATGGTCTATTGATATAAATCATAAGGAAAAAGTGGCTTTCGGTACCTTTGTTGACAATACACTCCTAAGGGTTATGTCCATATGGTCTAAAACGAACATTTTGACCGATTTATCAACTATTCTCATCATTTTGACCTAGCTTACATAGTTTGTTCTGGCAGACATTTATCGTATAGTTAGATACATATGTTCTATTGATATAAATCAAAAGGAGAAAGTGGCTTTCGGTACCTTTGTTCGCCATCTACCCCTAGGGGTTATGTCCATATAGTCCAAATGTGCCTTTTGACCGAATTTATCAACTTTGACCTAGCCTACATAGTCTGTTCTGGCAGACCTTTATCATAGAGTTTGATACATACGTTCTATTGATATAAATCATAAAGAGAAAGTGGCCCCCGGTACCTTTGTTTACCATCTACTCCAAGGGGTTATGTCACTATAGTCCTAAATGAGCATTTTGACCGATTTTATCAAATATTTAAATTATTTTGACCTAGCCTACATAGTTTGTTCTGGCAGATTTTTATCATAGAGTTAGATAAATATGTTCTATTGAAATTAATCATAACTAGAAGGTGGCTTTTGGTACCTTTGTTGACCATCTACCCCTACGGTTTATGTCCATATTGTCCAAAGTGAGAATGTTCACCGATTTTATCAACCATTCTCATTATTTTGACCTAGCCTACATAGTTTGTTCTGGCAGACCTTTGTCATAGAGTTAGATAAATATGTTCTATTGATATAAGTCATAAAGAGAAAGTGGCTTTCAGTATCTTTGTTGACGATCTACCCCTAGGGTATATGTCCATATAGTCCAAAATGAGCATTTTGACCCATTTTATCAACTATTCTTATTATTTTGACCTAGCCTATAAAGTTTGTTCTGGCAGACCTTCATCAAAGAGTTAGATACATATATTCTATTTATATAAATCACAAAGATAAAGTGGATTTCTGTACCTTTGTTGACCAGTTACCCCTAGGGTTATGTTCATATAGTCCAAAATGAGCATTTTGACCGATTTTATCAAATATTCTCATCATTTTGACCTAGCTTACATAGTTTGTTCTGGCAGACCTTTATCATAGAGCTAGACAGATATGTTTTTATATAAATCATAAAAAGAAAGTGGTTTTCGGTACGTTTGTTGACCATCTTCCCCTAGTGTTTATGTCCATATAGTCCGAATGAGCATTTTGACCGGTTTTATAAACTATTCTCATTATTTTGACATAGCCTAAATAGTTTGTTCTGGCAGACCTTTATCATAGAGCTAGATACATATGTTCTATCGATACAATTCATAAAGAGAGAGTGGCTTTCGGTACGTTTGTTGACCATCTACCCCTAGGATTAATGTCCATATAGCCCACAATGAGCATTTTGACCGATTTTATCAACTATTCTCAGTATTTTGACCTAGCCTACATAGTTTGTTCTGACATACTTTTATCATGGAGTCCAAAATGAGCATTTTGACCGATTATATCAAATATTCTCATTGTTTAGACCTAGCCCTCATAGTTTTTATGGCACACATTTATCATAGAGTTCGAAATATATCTTAAATTGATATAAATCATAAAGATAAAGTGGCTTCCGTAATCTTTGTTGACCATTTACCCCTAAGGGTTGTGTCCATATAGTCAAAAATGAGCATTTTGACCGATTTTATCAACTATTCTCATTATTTTGACCTAGCCTACATAGTTTGTTCTAGCATACTTTTATCATAGAGTCCAAAATGAGCATTTTGACCGATTTTATCTACTATTCTCATTATTTTGTCCTAGCCTACATAGTTTGTTCTGACAGACCTTTAGCATATTGTTAGATACATATGTTCTATTGATATAAATCAAAAAGTTGCTAGAAAGTTGCTTTCGGTACCTTTGTTGACCATCTACCCATAGGGGTTATGTCCATATAGTCCAAAATGAACATTTATTACCTGCGTCTTCAGCGATTATTTCTTGCTCGGGATTGGAAAATGCGAATGAAGTGTCCATATGTAGATTGCCATCAGGTCAATTTCATTAAATTGATCATTGAGATGTACAAAAAATAACAAATTAAAGCATTTTAGGTGCACTACAAAACAGGCACTAGATAACACAATGAACAATAAATATTGTATTGTAGCCAATGGTGGCTTGGGTGGGTGGTGGCAAATTGAAATCGAAAACACTCACATGTCCAGTTACTGAAGCCAAATGAGGCAGATTGAATAAACGACAAGCCGTTTATAGTTCCACGAATGTAAACACACGTAACTTCCTTGTGTGATATTCTAGAACTCCGACTAAATCTATGTTGCATTGATAAACCACTATGAACTTTTATATGTTTATGATACACTCCTAACTGCGGTTGTGGTGCGACAATGCACCCATATATGATTCACTATATCAACAGTTTTGATTTGTTATAAGTTCAATTATCCATAAGAATTGTGTATCTATAACCTGCGTCTTCAGCGAATGTTTCTGCTCGGGCTTGGAAAATGCGAATGAAGAGTCCATATGTAGATTGCCATAAGGTTAATTTTATTAAATTGATCATTAAGAATAACAAATAACAAATTAAAGCATTTTAGGTGCACTACAAAACAGACAAATCACAGACAAATCACTATTTGAAACTCAAAACCGGAATTCTGACGTAATTTCGAAATGCTTGCCTCCGCCATCTTCCAATTAGACGAACTTGGTCTTCACTATCACCAATCTCTATTGCATGCGTCGCCGCTTCAATTCTAAAACTGTGTGGTCGAATATTCACAATTTGGCCCGAACTGCATTATGTCACATTTCTTTTCAGATTGTGAGATAAAACTTTTCTTTCGATTGCCCTGCCATTTTGAAGAATAAAGAGAGGACCCGGGCGAAAGCTCCTGCGTTTCAGATATTGGCACATCAATGCTACTACTGCTACCGTGCTGCAGGTGTTAAGTAACCGTAATCGAAAGGGGTTCGCCTATTATTTATGCTTATAAATCTCGAAAGTCACAGTCATTGTATTGTCTGTTTGGTTAACTGTGATTGCATGAAGTTGAAGTTGATGATCTGTTTGACGACGCAAAAAAATGCCAAGGAATACATTGCTTTGAGCAAAGCAGCCATAAATAAGTCGGTCAAAAACATAAACAGTTTGAATGAGTTTTGAAGTAATTCAAACGTAACTTCTAACGTTTTTCGAAGGTTTGAGACGTTTAAACCCATTTAGCGCTTTTACCACCATAAAGTTCTTCGTAATATATGGCTTTAATGATATTCTGTATGAAAGCCAAAGCCGAGATTGAAGACCTCACAGACATATTCGCATACCCACTTTTATGGCTTATGTATAATAATAAATGTCTAAGTTGGATAGGAAGCTATTGCTCATTGTAAAACGCTGTACTGCAAAATGATTTATAGTCATAAAATCAGTTTGATATTGTTTCCATGTCTGTTGAGTTACAGCATTGCTTATCAATAGTTTGTAAGAGGATTCGAGAGTTTTTATGTGTGTGGAATGTTGTGTGGAAGCAGTTCTAATAACGGTTGATGAAGCCGAGCTTGACCGATCTGTTGACGAGAAATGAGGTTAGGAAGAACATTAGATTTACCAGGAATATGCAGAGCTTTCACTAGAATATTGTGACGCATACAAAACCGCAAAAGACTCACGCAAAACTTGTTATCTGAAGTTTGTTTGTTGATCATAAAAGCCACCGCGAGATTATCACAATAAAAAACGACACACCGATTCGATATAATGTCAGACATAACAACCATCGCGAAAATGATAGGATAGAGCTTTAACAGAGAAATATGCATTGTTGCAACTGAGTTGTCGAAAATTCCATGAAGCCACTTATCTATGAACACTGCTGCGAACCCTAACGACTTTGAGACTAACACACTTTGAGACTGGGACCAAATTGTTTTGTTAGAATTGCTGTGCCATTGTAGTTCGACAAAATATCAACCATGCCTTAGGATCTTTCGTAGCCGCTTTGGTTATTTTTATGTGATGAAGAGGCTTGGAAACACCGCGTACTAGATCAAAAAGGCGACGTAGAAAAGGCCTCCCATGTTTAATTACCCTGCATGCCAAATTGGGAAAACCCAAGGCCCGCTGCATATCCTTTAGAGTGAGTGCAATTCTTTCTGAAGCCGTAACCAACTTATCATCCGGCAGCCTAGCTGTCATAGTCTCCGTACAGACCTTGATGCCATGAAGAATCGCACAGGTAGTTGGCTGAACTGTCTTGTCGTGATTCAACGGAATGTTTAATTCCTCACAAAGTTCGATGAAGCAATTCAAAGCAAGAGAGCACTCAGAAGAAAGCTTGGAGTTTATAAAAGTAAAATCATCCAGAATGTGGCTTATATTACGAAAGCCAAGGTTATTCATAATAAACTGTAAGCTTTTAGACATTTCCTCAAAGGTTTTACACGAAATAGACGCACCCATTGGTAACTTCTTTTTGAAGTAATAGAGGCCCTTTACACAGAAAAATAAATGCCAATAATCCTCAAGACTAATAGGAAGAATATTAAAAGCGGATTCAATATCCGTTTTACTTATCAAGGAACCAACACCATTTTCAACAATCAAGGCAGCAATTGTATCGAAATCTTCATACACAACCTTACAAAATTCGCGGAGAATGAAAGAGTAAATACCCAAAAGTTCTCCTTTTGGATAAGAAAAATCTAAAATAAGGCGATGTTTACCCGATTCTTTCTTTGGAACTTAACCAACCGGCGATGTTATAAAAGGATCAAATGGAGGCTCAGTAAAAGGCACAGCAGTGAACCCTTATTGCAATTCTTTTGCAATTTTATCCTTAAAATTCTCAGCTTTTTATAGAGATTAATGGTTTTGCACAGCCCTTGCAATTAAGGGCCCCCGATTATGACGCTTGAAACCATTTGTAAGGCCAAGAAAAAGGAAACGCTTCCTGTTGACATAATAGCCCGCCAAATATTTCATCAATTTATAAACTCGAATATCGCTAAGATTTTTTATCGGCAGACACAACCTTTAGCTAAGAAAATAATAACCTAGACTGATTTTTTGCCAAATATTAAGGCCTTGCATTTTACAAAAGAGTGGGATCCTTTACAGGCGAAACAGTTGTGCTGGTATCTTCAGTCAACGCGTTTGCATTCGCCGCCCTTGTGAAATGTAAAGAGTTTGACCTTTAACCTTGACCTTGGGTTTTTTTGGCGAACATCAGAAGTACCCTAAGCATTTGATTTTTGGGCCGAAACAGCGGCAACATATTGATTTATCAGCACATCATCCCATTTACGAAAATCAAACTGACGTGCTCTACGAAACACTTCGTCATAGTGACGCCAACCGAAACCTGGATGAAAACCCATTTTACGTATAAACTCTATGTATTGCATCAGAGGGCATCATCGGTATATCATCGGTATGATATGGTAAGTAAATGGAGGCGTAAATATGCATGGCAGTTGCCCATTATAGATTGACTTTGCTTTGGGAGGGTTCAATTTAAGTGAATGACCTTTTGACACATCAGACCTGACCCCGATACTCCAATCATATTCATCCCGGTATCAACTCAAGTAACGAGATTCACATATTCTTCTGCGATTATGCTTCCTTTTACTTTCGCGCGAATAATTGACCCCACAGGTAGATCAAATGTAAAACTTGCAATACATTAGAATTGACAGTACCTGTGTTGCTGAGCATTGATTAGACCGCCTGTTCCAGGCCGTGTTGTGATGACATATCAACGTCTACCTGTTGCATTTCCGCATTAGCACGTGCCACTTCCGGTGCCAATATGGTGGAGAATCAGCTTCCGCATTTTGACCTTGTGCCACATTTTGACTGCCAATACCAGCAATGGCTTTTGCGACTTCCTTTCGTACTAGTTCCGCAATTGAGACATCATTTGAAGTTGTTGCACGACATTTTTTGAGCGCCACATGCGATTGAACCACATCGAGCCGTGGTGGCGCAGACACCGGAACCACTTGCGGAGCGTGCACCTGGGCCGCTAGTTGAGGGTGCACCGGGGCAGCTCGTTGAGGGCGCACCAGGGCCGCTGCATGATAGTGCACCGGGGCCTCTGGTTGTGGTTGCCCTGGGGCCTCTGGTTGTGGGTGTACTGGGGCTTCATCCTGCGAGGCACGTCGTCGTTTGGATCGTCGAAGAGCAGAGATTCTGCGAACATAAAATATAACTACACGCAGTATCCACTCACAAAAGAAAACAAGACATTATTAAAGTAATTATTTATTTTTAATAAAATATATTTGAATTGAATTTAATATAATTTGCAAAGCGGGGGAATCATACCAAATGAAATAATTGATGGCGATTGAATAATTTAGATGCTGGAAATACCGCGTGCCTAGGCCATGCTTAGGGACAAATGCAGCTAAAACATGTGCTGTGTTTTTTGCGACATGTTTATAGTATGCAATGAGCACACTTGAACACCAGAGATACCGAAAATCATACATAAAGATATTGAAATGGTAAAAACCAAAGATACAAACGCGATGTATGGTCGCAAAAGAACGCCCAATAACGATAATTACCACTAAAGGGTAACAATAAACATAATAAACAACAGGCAATTATGTGACACGATCAAATAACAACCACTGCCGATAACAGCCAATATTACCACTAAACATAATTGGCAGCCTGATGTAGAAGGCTCAATACCGAAATATAGCAATTTAATTTTTTAATGATACGATATCCCGAGCTTGCAAACGTTTAAAACAACTGAATTTATGCTGGGAAGGCTCTAACTAAAGCCCCACTATAATTACGGCACAGCATATGCATGCCATTTATTGTAAGATGTACACAATCTTTGAATATTAACGTGTCCCATATTGGCCACATATTTCGCAAAACGTGGTATGTGATGTTTGGATTTGCAGAATGTTTGCACAAATTACGCAAATGTGTATTCAGATCGTCCACGCGAGCATTGAATCCATGTTTATTCAACGAAGAGGAAACTTTGACTCACTTGAACTGAGGCATTATAACCACCTTAGCCCCGTAATTGTCAGCAATATCACGGGCTAGCCTCAAAATATCATGGGCTATATCCCACGTGGAACGATGAATGTCTCCAATATCATTGGAACCAATATCCAAAATAACACATTTTATATCTAAATGTGCAATGATATATTTCATTGCCCATTGTTCCCACTTTAGCACCACCCACGCCATGTAAATACACGTGGTTGTACTGACTTAGCTGGAACATTGACGACTTGCTTTGTACCACATACCTTTGGTAACGTTTTACGAAACTATGGCCAATAATAAGGGCATAAGACATTATTCAGAGTTAATGTTTACTAACACTATAATATTTTTATAATTCAAAAAATGCAAATTAATTGTAGGCTTGGATATAAATAAAATTGAAATCGAAAACACAACTCACATGTTCAGTTACTGAAGCCTAATGAGGCAGATTAAATAAACGACATGCCTGTTATAGTTCCACGAATGTAAACACACGTAACTTCCTTGTGTGATATTCTAGTACTCCGACGAAATCTATGTTGCATTGATAAACCACTATGCACTGTTTTATGTTTATGATACACTCCTAACTGCGGTTGTGGTGCGACAATGCACCCATATATGATTCACTGTATCAACACTTTCGACTTGTTATAATTTCTAATATCCATAATTATTGTATATTTTGACCGCGTTTATCAACTATTATCATTATTTTGACCTAGCCAACATAGTTTGTTCTGGCAGACCTTTATCATAGAGTTAGATACATATGTTCTATTGATATAAATCATAAAGAGAAAGCGGCTCTCGGTACGTTTGTTGACCATCTACCCCTGGGGGTTATGTCCATATAGTCCAAAATGAGCATTTTGACCTATTTTATCAATAATTCTCATTATTTTGACCTAGCCTACATAGTGTGTTCTGGCATCCCTTTATTATACAAGGGTAAGATACATATGTTCTAATGATATAAATAAAAAATAGCAAATTTTGATATAGATCAAAAAGACAAAGTGGCTTTTGGTACCTTTGTTGACCATCTACACCCTAGGGATTATGTCCATATAGTCAAACATGAGCATTTCGACCGAATTTATCAACTATTCTCATTATTTTGACCTAGCCAACATAGTTCGATCTGGCAGACCTTTATCATAGAGTTAGATACATATGTTCTATTGATATAAATTATAAAGAAAAAGTGGCTTTCGTTACGTTTGATGACCATCTACCCCTAGGGGTTATTTCCATTTAGTCCAACATGAGCCCGGTTATATCGACTATACTCAGTATTTTGACCTAGCCTACATAGTTTGTTCTGGCAGACCTTAATCATAGCGTTAGATAATTATGTTCTATTGATATAAATAATAAAGAGAAAGTGGCTTTCGGTATATTTGTTGACCATCTATCCCTAAAGGTTATGCAAATATAGTTCAAAATGAGCATTTTGACCGATTTTATCAACTATTCTCATTATTTTGACCTAGCCTATATAGTTTGTTCTGGCAGACCTTTATCATAGAGTTAGATACATATGTTCTTTTGACATAAATCGTACCGAGAAAGTGGCTTTCTGTACCTTTGTTGACCATCTACCCCTAGGGGTAATGTCCATATAGTCCAAAATGAACATTTAGACCGATTTTATCAACTATTCTCAATATTTTAACCTAGCCTACATAGGTTGTTCTGACAGACCTTTATCATAGAGTAAGATACATATGTTCTATTGATATAAATCATAAAGAGAAAGTGGCTTTCGGTACCTTTGTTGACCATCTACCCCTAGGGTTTAAGTCCATATAGTCCAAAATGTGCATATAGACCGATTTTATCAACTATTCTCATTATTTTGACCTAGCCTATATAGTTTGTTCTGGCAGACCTTTATTATCATAGAGTAAGATACATATGTTCTATTGATATAAATCATAAAGAGAAAGTGGCTTTCGGTACCTTTGTTGACCATCTACCCCTTGGGGTATGTCCATATAGTCCAAAATGAGCATTTAGACCGATTTTATCAACTATTCCAATTATTTTGACCTTATATTGTTTGTTCTGGCAGACCTTTATCATAGAGTTAGATACATATGTTCTATTGATATAAATCATAATAAAAATGTGGATTTCGGTACCTTTGTTGACCGTCTACCCCTAGGGGTTATGTCCATATAGTCTATAATGAGCATTTTGATCGATTTGATCTACCATTCTCATTATTTTGACCTAGCCTACATAGTTTGCTCTGGCAGACCTTTATCATTGACTAAGATACATATGTTCTATTGATATAAATCGTAACGAGAAAGTGGCTTTTGGTACCTTTGTTGACCATCTACCCCTAGGGATTATGTCCATAAAGTCTAAAATGAGCATTTTGACCAATTTTATCAACTATTCTTAGTATTTTGACCTAGCGAACATAGTTTGTTCTGGTAGACCTTTATCATAGAGTTAGAAACATATGTTTTATTGATATGATCATAAAGAGAAAGTGGCTTTCGGTACCTTTGTTGACCATCTACCCTTAGGGATTATGTCCATATTGTACAAAATGAGCATTTTTGACCGATTTCATCAACTATTCTCATTATTTTGACCTAGCTTCATAGTTTGTTCTGGCAGATCTTTATCATAGAGTTGGATACATATGTTCTATTGATATAAATCATAAAGAGTAAGTGGCTTTCGGTACTTTTGTTGACCATCTTCCCCTAGGGATTATGTCCATATAGTTCAAAATGAGCATTTTGACCGATTTTATCAACTCTTCTCATTATTTTGACCTAGCCCACATAGGTTGTTCTTGCACACCTTTATCATAGAGTTGGATACATATGTTCTATTGATATAAATCATAAAGAGTAAGTGGCTTTCGGTACCTTTGTTGACCATATAACCCTAAGGGTTATGTCCATATTGTACAAAATGAGCATTTTTTACCGATTTCATCAACTATTCTCATTATTTTGACCTAGCCTACAGAGTTTGTTCTGGCAGACCTTTATCATAGAGTTAGATACATATGTTCTTTTGATATAAATCACAAAGAGAAAATGGCTTTTGGTACCTTCGTTGACCATCTACCCGTAGGGGTTATGTCCATATAGTCCAAAATGAGCATTTGGACCGATTTTATCAATTATTCTCATTATTTTGACCTAGCCTACATAGTTAGTTCTGGCAGATCTTTATAATAGAGTTGGATACATATGTTCTATTAATATAAATCATAAAGAGAAAGTGGCTTTCGGTACCTTTGTTGACCATCTACCCCTAGCGGTTATGTCCATATAGTCCAAAATGTGCATATAGACCGATTTTATCAACTATTCTCATTATTTTGACCTGGCTTATATAGTTTGTTCTGGCAGACCTTTATCATAGAGTTATATACATATGTTCTATTGATATAAATCGTACCGAAAAAGTGGCTTTCAGTACCTCTGTTGACCATCTAGCCCTAGGGGTTATGTCCATATAGTCCAAAATGAACACTTAGACCGATTTTATCAACTATTCTCAATATTTTAACCTAGCCTATATAGTTTTTTTCAGGCAGACCTTTATCATAGAGTAAGATACACATGTTCTATTGATATAAATCACACAGAAAAAGTGACTTTCGGTACCTTTGTTGACCATCTACCCCTAGGGGTTATGTCCATGTAGTCCAAAATGAACATTTAGACCGATTTTATCAACTATTCACAATATTTTAACCTAGCCTACATAGGATGTTCTGAAAGACCATTATCTTGGAGTAAGATACATATGTTCTATTGATATAAATCATAAAGAGAAAGTGGCTTTCGGTACCTTTGTTGACCATCTACTCCTAGGGGTTATATCCATATGGTCGAAATGTGCATTTAGATCGATTTTTTCAACTATTCTCATTATTTGGACATAGCCTACATAGTTTTTTTCTGACACACCTTTATCGTTGAGTTAGATACACATGTTCTATTGATATAAATCATAAAGAGAAAGTGGCTATCGGTACCTTTGCTGACCATCTACCCCTAGGGGTTATGTCTATATAGTCAAAAATGAGCATTTTGACCGATTTTTTCAACTATTCTCATTATTTTGATCTAGCCTACATAGTTTGTTTCTGGCAGACCTTTATCATAGAGTTAGATACATATGTTCTATTGATATAAATCATAAAAGAGTATGGCTTTCGGTACCTTTGTTGACCTTCCACCCTTAGGGGTTATGTCCATATAGTCCAAAAATGAGCATTTTGACCGATTTGATCAACTATTCTCATTTTTTGACCTAGCCTATATAGTTTGTTCTGGCAGACCTTTATCATAGAGTTAGATACATATATTCTATTGATATAAAATATAAAGAGAAAGTGGCTTTCGGTACCGTTGTTGACCATCTACCCTAGGGTTTATGTTCATAAAGTCCAAAATGAGCATTTTGATCGATTTGATCAACAATTCTCATTACTTTGACCTAGCCTACATAGTTTGTTCTGGCAGACTTTTATCATAGAATTAGATACATATGGTTATTGATGTAAATCATAAAGAGAAAGTGGCTTTCAATACCTTTGTTGACCATCTACCCCTAGGGATTATGTCCATATATTCCAAAATGAGCATTTAGACCGATTTGATCAACTAGTCTCATTACTTTGACCTAGCCTATATAGTTTGTTCTGGTAGACCTTTATCATAGAGTTGGATACATATGTTCTATTGATATAAATCGTAAAGAGAAAGTGGCTTTCGGTACCTTTGTTGACTATCTATCCCTAGGGGTTATGTCCATATAGTCCAAAATGAGCATTTTTTGACCGATTTGATCAACTATTCTCATTATTTTGACCTAGCCTACATAGTTTGTTCTGGCAGATCTTTATCATGGAGTTGGATACATATGTTCTTTTGATATAAATCATAAAGAGAAAGTGGCTTTCGGTACCTTTGTTGACCATCTACCCCTAGGGGTTATGTCCATATAGTCCAAAATGTGCATATAGACCGATTTTATCAACTATTCTCATTATTTTGACCTAGCCTATATAGTTTGTTCTGGCAGACCTTTATCATAGAGTTAGATACATATGTTCTATTGATATAAATCGTACCGAGAATGTGGTATTCGGGACCTTTGTTGACCATCTACCCTTAGGAGTTATGTCCATGTAGTCCAAAATGAACATTTAGACCGATTTTATCAACTATTCACAATATTTTAACCTAGCCTATATAAGATGTTCTGAAAGACCATTATCTTGGAGTAAGATACATATCTTCTATTGATATAAATTATCATAAAGAGAAAGTGGCTTTCGGTACCTTTGTTGACAATCTACCCCTAGGGGTTATGTCCATATAGTCAAAAATGAGCATTTTGACCGATTTTCTCAACTATTCTCATTATTTGGACATAGCCTACATAGTTTTTTTTCTGACACACCTTTATCGTTGAGTTAGATACATATGTTCTATTGATATAAATTATAAAGAGAAAGTGGCTTTCGGTATCTTTATTGACCATCTACCCCTAGGGGTTATGTCCATATAGTCCAAAATGAGCATTTTGACCGATTTCATCAACTATTCTCATTATTTTGACCTAGCCTACAGAGTTTGTTCTGGCAGGCTTTTATCATAGAGC
>LQRL01130730.1:62450-77056 GCA_001703475.1 Hydroides elegans | reverse complement strand
GGAGGGGGGGGGGGGATTTCACCTAGCCTGTAAACATGGGGGGGGGGCTTTCCGCCGGGGGAGGGAGGTTGCTTTTCGCCGGGGCCTTTGCCCTTAAACCAAATTTAGGAACCGTACAAAGCTGATGCTATCAAGGCGCGGTAGTTTGGACCGCATCGCTATCACCTATAGTAAAACTTGACTCTGTACTGATACGATATTTTGAATTATAGTTTTAAAAGTGATGAGTAAGGAAAACTTTTCTTAAATGAATGCATTTACTTATAGTCTAATCGAGTAATTTTTGTCTTCATGTACTTAATGAAACTAAGTAATTTCGATCTTCAAATTCGCGAGTGCCATTCTACTAAAAGTACTGCTCGTATATATTCATGAATGAATTTAAGGAAAACAAAACATACAATTCGTCATTTATTTCATTTGAGCTCGAATTCACAACCTGATCCACACAGCATTTCCTATTTGGATGCCTCAAAATTCCCTATACCCCTCTTATAAAACCCCAGTGCGAGTGCCATTTTGCTGTATGCATTGCTCATACCGCTCGCCACTCGACGTTCGCATGTCACACGAGAACCTAAAGCGACACTCGCCCTCGCACTCGCCCGGCTCAGAACCCGGTGTGCGAGTGGCGCGGTTCCAGTTGTACAAGTAGTACAGGTCGTCATCCGTCTCCATTCTAGAGGGAGAAAAAACATATATTTGAAGTTGTTAAGGTAGGGTATGGGCGGATTTGTAAAGGTAGCGAAAGGGTAAATGGAGGGAGGGGGTAATAAAATGTCATTGTCTCTGTTCACGAGGGAAAATCATATCTTATAGCATAAAGGATTAAAGTGTTGGTGAATTAATTCGGCAATTAAAGGTGCACTGACTCGATAATGGAGAAGCCACATGAAAACTGTGCTCCGAGTATAGTGTATATCTTTAATATTCATTTTGTTTTCAATATCTTTTCTAATTTAACACATCGCCGAATAATAGAAATATAAACTGTGAGATTTATTCAATTATAAAATAACTATGATATAATCCGTAAATTCTTATAATTTCCTATTTTACCTGTCTATGACATCGACGAAAGACTGCAGTGAGAGGTCGGGCATGCCGTAGTCATCGAACGTGCTGTACATGAGCTCTATCTCGGGTGTCACACCATCTGCACGTTATAGATAATTTTGTTTATATTGATAGTATGAACAAATTTTAATACAATTAGGTCTAAAATAAGCCCTTTATGATACCAACTTTGTGTTTTAGTAAGGTTGATGAAGTAGTGCTCCCACTCGAGGGGCGTATACGTCACGGGATCCAAATAATACATGCGCATCGTGGGATTCTTGTCCAGGTTGGTGCCCATGGTAGAACACGTGATCATGACACTGGTTGGCGTGAGGGTCTCGTCTGAGGACTAAAAGCAAAATGAGAATTAAATTTTGTTCAATTAAAGTGATTGATTTGCGTAAAAGTAGAAAGGGAAATAGAATTCGACAATATCTTAGATGAGACACAATAGACTGAGGGCGAGCCCGCCAAAATCGACGGGAGAAGGTACAGGAACTATATAGAGCGAAAGGCCATGTTAACAGAAGGCAAAATTTGGGAGGGAAAGAGAGAGAGAGAGAGAGAGAAGACAGAGAGAGAGAGAGAGAATGAGAGTGTGTGTGTGTTAGGGGAGTATGATATTAAAACAAACAGGGAAAGAGAGAGGGATAAGGAGAATATATCATAGAACATATTATTTGAAGAAATGAGTGCACTGACAAGCTGGAAGGTGTCACTGTGGCTGTGTCCCTGCAGCTGCATCAAAATGACGTCGCCGTACGTCTCCATCATCAGGTTGATCCAGTCGACGTAAAACTCAAAGCCACCGATTGTGTGATGACCAAGTAGAAGAATCTGAAATCAATATTTAATCAGCTAAAACTTAAAACTATTAGGGGTAAGACACTTTAGATCTATGCATAATCGCTTTTGTTATCATTTATTTTTAATAGTGGCTGATAACCACAAGGATGGCGATTGTTCAATGCCCTTAACTAATTCTACAAGTATAACATATGTTCAAGCCTTTCACAATTTGACGAATTCTTACATTGTCAAAAGGAATGAAGTAACCGATAATAATCGGTACTGTAGTAGGAATGGTATTATAATGTATATTTTGCTCCAAACCTTTTCTCCGTTTGCCCTGGCTTCGATGAAAGCATTTTCAATGTATTCAGTATGTTGCTGCCATTCGTATGAATCCGGAAGGAACACGCCGTAGAAATTGTCCGTGTAGCTATACATAAAAAGGTAAGGGTCATGTTTACGTGTATGCGTTATCTAAACGATAATGTTTTGAATGTTTGGAACGATGTATTTACATACATATCAGTTTAAAAAGATGTAGTTTATAATTAATGATTTGTTTTCGAAACGACATTGTTTAACCTTAACTTAAAAGCTAACGCCTAAGCCAATGACTGGCCCTGTAACCTAATCATGGACATGTCAGTTCCCGAATTCCCTATCAATTTACGACCTTACTAATTTATATATGTATATTCACGTACCCATAATTGGAATTGATTGCCATGACTTTGAGGCCAGGCATTATTTCCATGACGTAATATCCGCCGATCTCCATGGTTTCAATCGCTTCGTCGGTCCAGTTCGATAATCTAGCGTACATTTCGGTTAGATTTCGGTTCAAAGCCTGAAGCAACATATTCGTATATGAACGCCAATATTTCCCAATACATCAACGAAAGTATCGTAATTGAAAATGAATTAAAGTAATGCAATACCATATATTAAAGTATCTCTAGGCGCAAACATCTTCATTTTTTATTTTAATCACAAAACGTATTTTTGTTTGAATTCATGAATTACCTGTATTTGTGGTCGCTCAGCATAATACAAATTCGTTGGATAAGAATCTAAAAAAATAATTTGAAATATGAATCAATGAAGGATTTTTAATTTGAATTTGAAATTGAAAATATGAATGACGTTATACAAATAACAGATCTAAATAAAAGTTATATTTTGATTTATTTATGTCCATTTCTATTTGAATAATTAGAAATCACTTTGAATGTGGCCCTACCGTGATTTCCGACACACATATAAGCGGATGAATCCGGAAAGAATCTTTCGATCGTCTCCGCTAACCATCGACTGTATTCAATCTGACCCGTTTGCGTCTCTTCCCACAATGCATGTGGCGGGGTATCGCCTGGCATACATGAAGATGTTATATGTGTAAGGGTGTGTTTCCACTGCGGAAAAGTCAGTAGTATTTTTCACAGTTTTCTTTATAGGACTTTGAAATCTTTTTCCACGTTCTATAAAGAAAACAGTGAAAAAAAAAACCTGCTGGCTTTTCGGCCGTGGAAACACACCCTTATTCCGTGAGATGCAAAGTATTATATGTAATCAACAGAATTGAGTTCAACAAATAAAAATAGGTGCGAATAGTAAAGCTTTATCCAACGCATATATATATTAACTCTTGTCGATTATAGTTAGTTTCGTTATACATTACATTTATAATTAATTACTTGGGTTATCTTGTGCGTGTCGAACTGTCAAAAATATAGCCTTAAGCTGTGGTTAGATAATTCTTCTACGATATGATCTACGATCAATTCACATGAACTGTATGATGAGCTCAAGATCAGTTCTGGATCTGAACCGAAACGGGATGACGGTGACCAGACTTACCCGTATTGATGACAATATGAGGCCTCATATCAGCGAGGGACTGGAAGAGCAGTTCAAGAGTGGGTATGGGTATCGCGCACTTGTAGTCTCCCCACTCGTTTGCCACACCCTGAGAATATGCACACGTATAGATTTCAATATTTTATAGACTCTAGTCAAATACCATAGTGGAACATATAATCACCGGTAACATTCGTTTTAATCTCATTTACGTTCGTTTCATACATAATAGAAAAACTATTTATTCTAATAAGAATATGGCCGACATGATATTGATAGAGGAGTATCATAAATGTATTATAGCTACTTTCAAAATCATGTAGCCACTTACTGTTCCTTCCCAATAATCCCGACAACATAAAGGTAAATTGCAATCAGTCGGGCTCCCCTTAAAAAAACAATGGATAACAATATAACGATATCATAAGGCATGCAAAATGCTTCATTTTAACATTAGAGCTACTTTTGTATATTCACTAAATAAAGACATTGGTTGAACATTTACATGTATATAATATCTGACTGTATCACAAACACATCGCCAGTCTCTTCATGATCTCTCAAAACTAAATCCGAAATGACTCGGCAATGAACCTACCGGCGCATATTTCTCATCGAAATGCACATCCGTCACTTGTGCGATTCGAATCATATCCTTTTTGGCTGGTCGTGGGTTCGACACCTTCGGGGCCTCAGGCAGCCTCTTTTCCGCCTTTGCTTGAGGTGGAACATACGATTCGTAGTATCCTTGTGTTGAACTGCATTTGCCGTGGAATTCACAGACCCCTCGCGCATCAAGGTCGGTGACGTTAAGAACATAGTAAACCTGCGTATAAATAGTAAACAGATGATTGATCGCATGCCTTGAAACTAGATGAAGTTATATTATTATATGTATGCAAACTGTGAAATTTCTGTTTTAAAATTCAATGGTTCAATGTTTAGACAGCGGCATGGGATAATTACAATTGTATAATATACGGAAAATGGTATTCATATTGTTGTACAAACGCAGATCCAAAACGACTTATGTATAGAATAAAGTGCGAGGTCATTTCATTAATTAAAATATTGTACACCTGTACAATGTCTTATTAATAGAGTTGCCCAAGTACTATAGCTCGCTCTCCATTATAAAAAAATGGATTATTAATACAAAGGGACTGTAAACTAATAAATGATACAATGGTTCATTATGGTAAAATTCAAAATCGACCCTTACATGAGGCCCATAATTGTCTATGATACCATCGCACATGACGGTTCCATTGTAACCCATTCCTTCGACTATTCCATAGCAAATCACAACTGCTTCGTCTCTGATCTCTTCAAAGGTAAATCCGCGCTCAATGAAGCCCTGGATGGTTCCCACGAATGTCTGAAATGAAGCGATTGAATTGAAATGAAATTCTTGAAATCAATCATGAGAAATGTCGAAAAAAAATAGGCATTGGAGTAATTACATGGAGAAGAAATTAAGGATGCGTTTGCAAAGATGAAGGGCTAAGCTACGCATTCCGTTGACTAATGTTGGCTTAAAAACCAAAATCCAAATACTATTCGGTTGACAAAGTTTTGGTGAATGCGGAAACAATGTCATTCAATGAATACAAGTTTTCGCTGATGATATATTGAATGATACAATATATAATCGCTTATACATGTATATGATTATTTAACTAAATCCAACATAGTTTTCTAAATGCAGTTGCTCACCCGACATTGTGTGCATCCATACGTGTCCGGATCATCCTTACCGTTCAAATCATCGAAATCGGGGAGAAACTCAAAGAAGTCATCATCGATATCGAAAATATTTAATGCATCCTGTAACAGCTCATCCAGATTTTCCCACAATTCCTGTCCTATTTCCTTCAAAAAGCGAACATCCGGAGATTCTTTATATCCGGATACCAGGGAAAAAGTAATCAATAACACTGGGATACATTGAATGAAATGTTCCATGTTGTTATTTGATATTAAATTGTAAAACGGTACCTACAAATGTGTTTCACTTAACCATCCGGTGCAGATTCATGTAAAATGGGACCGGTGTGTGGGAACACACAGGTGGATATTATCTTTGATTAGATGGCCTAATGATCGACTTAACAAATCGACCATTCTATCGTATTTTTACATTGGTATTTTACCAGCGTAGATTAACTTACAATAACCACACAGACTGTAGTTTTTGTCGAATAAATTGAGACCAATATGCTTGATAATTAATTATTGCATGAATATTTGAAACATATGTTTCGTTCAAATACTATGTCATAAGTTTCTATCGCATATGTGCATTATCACAACTGACCTTGGATAAAAACCTTTGTGAATAAAATGAGTTATTTGATAATCATGTTTTATTAAAGAATATCGAAATTTTCTTGGAAGACGCAATACTTATTCGTAAAATAATGATGGGCTTATCAGAAATAATTTATGCTTTATCTCGCTTCGTATTTAAACACATTTATATTTGTATGTTATGTTTCCAATCCATGTGGTATCACTTTTTTGCGAAATATGAACATTACATAATACAAAAATATCCACAAAATATTCAACAACAATGACTGTCCTCAAAATTACAAGTCGGCATTAATGAGTCTTCGTCAAAATCATATCCATACAGTTTCAAGTCATTAGCATAAAGCTTCTTCAATATTTTTATTTCCTGTCGAGGAATTCCTTTGAATGGTTCAGATCTTTTTAAAATGGCATATGATTTATCGTCCCTTAAAACAGCCGGCTCCTTGTATCGCAATCTTTTGTTCGTTGAATAATTTTTCTGTTCTATGTGACCGGAACTAACGTTTAACAGCTGCATTATGGGGGTTGCGTCATGTGTCATAGACTCTATACGTAATATGTAGTTGTAGTCTACTTGACATGGATTACAGTATTGTGCAAATGGAATCCAATGATTATTTGAAATTGAGATTTTCCGGTTCGTCAATGCGTGGATGAATTCGGGAAAAGTTGCCCTATTTCGATTGGCGATTTCCGATTGATTTAAACGCGGATTGTTGATTTTTATAATTCGTCTACTTAGCGCCTGATAGCCACCATTCCCCGGAGATACGGGTCCCAGCTTACTATTATATGCTGATATAAGTCTATCAAACGGATGTCGGACAATGAAAAATTTGGTGAGATTAGCAAATGACCCATTTATAGCGAGATCACTCTTCATACCCATACGTTTGAGAAACGGACCCCTGTGCCAATTTGTGGAATATCCTTTCGGCAATTGTCGCCCCTTTTTAGTCGATGTCGCAAAAACGCGTTTCATATTGGTCGAACCCACTTTTGATATTTCACAGTAACCTACTTTCGCTTCCGGCTGGATCATTAATCGGGGATTTCTCGCGGGTTTCTTGGAGTTTTTTAGCAACTTTAGTTGATCACACATGTTCCGGATAGATTGAATTCTTTGGTTCATAGTACAGAGTGGAGCGTATGTCGGATTGGGTATATCATTTGTAATAGGGTCGTCTGACAATTTTGCACTGCGGACGACAGGAAGGAAATTGGACAACATAGGTTCTTTGAATGCTGAAAAAGGCAAAGGAAAAATTTCAGATTAAGTGACCTGGTTGCTAAAAATGCATTTAGATTTACTTCTATGGGATGCCAAGATTTAATTCTAGATTATTTGGTATACTACGCTTACTGTATAAGTTGATATATTTAAATGCAAATGTATTAAAAAATCTTCTTAAATAAACTTCCCGTAAGCTTACGCATATAATATATTTTATGTCCCTAAACTACGTTTTATACTTTATCAAATCAACGAAACTACTTTTTATAACTGAAGAAATATAGTTATACCTGGTTGATTCTCCTCGACTTCATTCCTACTCACAAATATCCCAAAGAGAAGAAGGGCAACTGAACCAAAAGCAATGAATGCGCTTTTCTTATGAAAATACATTGTGCATATTTTTTTTCGACACTTTCAATTGTATGTCTATTGATTTTAAAACTAGCAACAGTAATTACGCGTACATAAAGCATATTCGATCAGACTGAAATATTAACACACATACATACACATGCATTGTACTTGCTTATGAATAATTATATCTCCCATAAAACAATGGGCCACTTAAAGAAAACCATAAATCTCTTATCTTACAGGACTTCCCATTTTAAATCAATGCATCGTATCAGTTTCTTGATCAATATAACATACAGTATCTTGTACCTGCTAATTTCCTGGCACTGTAAGGGGACCAAAACATCATTATCTACAAGGTCACACCAAACAAGAAAACGTAATTACACACATGCATTGATCAGTTAATTGTTATGTTTTTAATTTATATTATCAAATAGTAAAGACTATTAACAACTACGGGGAAATTACATGGTCATTTTGATAAAAATGCGATTTCCTTAAACCCTTTTCTTACAATCCATAGATTTTACATAAGCATTCATCTTCAGAAACATAAATATACCCTATTTGATTTCGAATTTATTTAAGACAAGTAGATTTAAACAACTATCATGCAATAACACTGTGTTACACTCAAAAATATACATGAATGAATTTATATCTACTTTATAAACTAGACCACGCTGATTACGAATCTGAAGTTAAAAATGTTCTATCACGTCCCGTTTTTCTGTAAAATCGATTTTTCATTTTTGGCATTTTTTGACGAATTTCTATGGTTCTGACTTTATAGCTTATGATATTTTTTAAAATTGCAATGTAAACCTACTCAAATTTTAACTTTTCTGTTTCCATTTTTCATATTCTATCCAGCAAAGAGGCTTTTAGCATCCAATAACATCTTCATGTTAGAAAATATTAGTGATTCACATAAAAATCTCAAAGAAAAATATTTTTTTTCCAGAAAATTATTATTTTTTCGAATTTCAATGAGTTTATGTCTTAGTACTCCTAAAACGTTTATTACAGCATTGAGGAATAATGTTTTTGGTTCATACTGTCATAATTTTCATATTTTTTCATGCATTTTACGAACGAGAAGCAACCGGAAGTTCAAGCTATCGTAATGCCAATGTTTAGGTCTACATAATTTCGTAAGAAACATAAAAATTCATGCGAATTAGAGTTTGTACTATTCATTATTAAACATTTATACAATATGAGATATAAAAATGCATTTGTAAACATCTTTATATAAAAAAATAACATAAGCGTAATGGTATGTAGTTTGCATGGACTTAAACGGGCGGCGCGTTCCTTCAGATTGTGAGCATAAATTTTATCATTTACATGGTAATACCCCATGATCTAGGCATTATCATAGAGAATATCAATCGAACTATCGTATTAAGACTAAAATATGCCTGATTGCTTAAAGAAAATATTTTTAAAAATTTCCGATTTATTTTTGCTGAACCTGCATAGGGTACCCCTCTGTTCGAGACGATATTAGATTATGTTTGTCTGTATTTTTGGATTTTTTTTTGTTTTTATTGTATTTTTGGTATTTTTTCATATATAACGTAATATATAACTGTATTTTTGGATGAAATATATTTTTCTAGTCAGTATAGTGGTCAAACATTTATACAAAGTTCATTTCATGACTTTTAGACTCAATGCATTTGAAATATTTGCCAAATTGGAGTTTATTTTGACAAAAACGGAGAAAAAAATGCAAAATTCAAAATGCAAATTACAGAAAATTGTGACGTGATGGATCAAAATAGACTTCGGATTCGTGTTCAGCAGGCCAAAATCATATAGAAACACACTTTGTCTGTCATGTATAATTTTTGAGGTGCCAATTTGTAACACAGTGTAACCCATTAAAAAAGTCCAATCAAACCAGAGCACTAGTCGAAATACCACGAACTCGTTTTGATGATTTTACATACAAGATGAATATAAAGTCTATGCTGTCATTTATTTATTGCGCTCTTAATTTATACAGTCAGGTATAACAAAATCATCAATTAGCGTCACTAATATTAAATCTACAACCGATTTATATTTTAAATTAAAGTTATTCTAAAAGAAAAAGAAAAAATATCAAAAATATTTATTCTTCAATTATTCAAAATTGTTTATGTTTCGGGGTGCAACTTTACATTTTGTCTTTATTTCACCTTGCCTAAATTGATGCAACCTCTAACGAGAAAACGAAATTTAACTAAAAGCGACAAAAAGTATCCACTATATATTTTAACCCTGTCAACATAATTGTATCATATATGTCTGATATTGTTGTACTGTAACAAGGAAGTATTTGTGACCACGGAAATGCCCCGACCGCACCCCCCACCCGCTGATGGTACTGATTATCTCGTATATGCCCATGTTTTGGAAAATAACACATATTTGACATTTTGGCCAATCTTGACCAGCTTCCGGTGGCTGAATCTGGCCGAAACAGTTAAAAGGCACATCTTAACACCGAGACATTTCATTTGAGTCTATAACCAAGTCTCTATGGCCTTCTGTTTACAAGTTGCAGCCCATACAAGCACATGTTTAGAAAAAGCGCTATTTTCAGCAGGTTTGGCCAATTTCGCTACCGGTAGATGGCCAAATTTGGTCAAAACTGTCAAAAGGCACATCTACACGCCGAGGTCGTTCATTTGAGCCTATAATAAAGTCTCTATGACTTTCCGTTCAAATATTGTAGCCCGTACAAGCACAAGTTTCGAAAAACCGCTTTTCGGCAATTTTGGCCAATTTCGCCACTGGAAATTGGTCAAATTTATCCGAAACTGTCAAAAGGCACATTAATTTTACAGGCCTAGACCTTTCATTTGAGAATATAACCAAGTTTCTATGCCTTTCCTTTCAAAAGTTATAGCCCGTACAAGAAAGCGATGACAGACAGACGGACAGACGGACGGACACCCCAACCCCCCCAACTTTGGGGTTGGGGCCTAATAAACCATGGTATCCGCCATAGAGTTGTGTGAAATTATTTACCAGCTCACAACCATGGAATTAAGGAAATAAAGAACGTTCCCATGTAATGTTTTAGAGGGATTCCTATCCGATTAAGGTAAAGTTTAAATATTTAGACTTGATTTTGCTTTCTCGAAAATACTGAAAAAACGTATTACCTTTATCCTTTTAATGCAAAAACTCCGTGAATTAATACTTTTTATAAAGCATAACCTTGTTAGTGGTCTTCCGTGGCACAATGGGTTGCGTTAGGACGTTTGTTCAAGCATACAAGGCGTCCGGTAGGCCAAACAAGCAGGATCGAATCCACCCGCAAGGCGCAGTCAACATTAGTCGAATCCACCCAAAAGCCGCAGTCGACCTACTGCGGCTTGTTGGTGGATGCGATCCCGTACCGTTTTACCGTTTTATCCTATTCTTACGTGTTGAAGAGCTTTTGTTCGGCAAAACAAGCCAAATTCACATACAAATAAAACAAAATCCCTGAGTAGCAACTACTCAGCAAGATGGGATACAACAACGTTGCTGCTATTACATATTAAATAAAATACTTCTGTATCTTATACATCTAACTATGAAAAATTGTCTCTACGCCATAGTCAATCACATCGTCGCACATATATTGTTTTTAAGTTCACTTAATGTTATATCTTCTTCAATATTCAATCATGTGACAATATCAAGATAACGTCTGGCGACGTCTTATTTCATTGCCACCCTTCGGTATTATTTTCCACCAAATTAGTTTTGATTTATTGTATTCACGTAATTTAGGAGGGTATTGAATGTGCTTGTAATAGAGAGTTCATTTGAATAAATGTATTTGCGGTGCCTGTTTCACACCAGTGATTGCGCCGACGTCATGTCGGTGTAAGGGGACGTCTTTAAAACGTTTTTGTGTTCGCGTTTCGAAAAGAAGACGAATGAAAATTTAAGACATGGAATGGGATTTAATGAATTTATTTTTATGAATATTGTGCTAAACGAAGTGCCCTGTTTTTGACATATGATTACATGTTTAAAAACCATACAAATATACATATATCAATTAAAATTACATGGAAAATGGAAGCTAGCAAAAATTAGCACTTACAGTACTATATATAGGTCTACATGAAATGAAAATATATCCGTGGGGAACAAAACAACGCCCCAGGATATTTGCAAATCACCAAACACTTAAGAGAATCTTAACCCTCTGATAACACCATAAACACTTTGAAATTAGTGATTAACAACAGCTAAATTGAACATGTGTGACATTCTTTAAAACGTTTATATGAGCTCGAATTAAAAGTTCATTTCGGCGTAACGTCTGCAAGTGAAGATTGATAGAAAACAGCTTGCACAGTGGTTTGTTAAAGTATTGCAGTTATATTTAAACACGCAACATACAATTTATTCATTGTAAGCTGGGTGAACTGAATCCTAAGTTATCAACTTATTGTCATATACGTTAACATTTAAAAGCATTTTACCGCAATATTAATTATAACGAAAAGTGACCACTGACAGGTTTATTTTAAGGGAATTAATAACCTAGTTTTCCGTTACTCGATATAGAAACTCGATACACATTACCCTTTTCCGGAAATGCTCAATTATGATAAAGTCACATAAGTTGCATTTGATCAAAAAGAGTCCAAATAATAATTGACCTCTAACGAGCAATATACAGAAGCACAGAGACAGACAAGTCAGTTTGCCATGTCGGGTGTCAGATCAATAGCAACAAAGATTGACGTCAAATGAAACACCCTATTTTTCATTAGTTATGTAGGTTCGGTCCTGGAAATAAATGGCTTCGCTCGTAAAGTGTATATGAATACTAATTATTTGATTAACACTTTCTAATGCTGTGTATCACATCCTTATATATTAAATAATCAGACAGAGAAACGGATGCTAGAATATCAGAATCCATATTCATTGGTAGTCTACGTTAGAAAATTAATCTGTTGGTGGTACATTTTAATTGTAATCTAAAAAAATAAGCTACATATCGATAGATGTATTCAGCAATCTGTCCATGTATTTCATATAAAACCTTACTTTTATAACATACCCATATGTAAACATATATTTTTGAATATATATAAATGAAAGTAAAATATATATTGTATGTAAGGTATTGCTATGGAAACACCGACACATTTTATATGATCAAAGCAAATTTATATTGGCAGGTTGTATTACTTCACCAATTATCACAAGTAAAGTTTGAACCCATGATCTTTTGTCATAAAATTCAGATTACCACATGAGTGCTTATGCTTTTTAAGAAAGTTGTTACGCACCCTATCTTTCGATTGCAATGTAAATGAGTACAATTCTATAGATAATTTTACAAATATTAAGCGGACCCATATGGATCGGGCTTCGGATCATCCACAGAGGCAACTACATGTAAGATTGGACGTCAGCCTGTGTACAATATACACTTTGTACATGTAAAAAATGATATACAATGTACAGGTTCAAACGATAAAGATAATAAGAACATTCTTATGGAATTGGTTTCTGTTACCGCACAGAGTGAATTAATAGCGCTGGAGCCACTGGGTGTGAGAGCTAATTGCATTTTCTGGGCAACGGATATGATATATCACAGCCAATAGCCACTGACCATATAAACCATGAAATGAATAAATAACAGAGATTGAAAATATAATGATGGATATTGTGTAGCTCAAAATTGACGGTATAGGAATGCTCATGTAACGCATGATGAAATAATTGCTACATGTAATTTGTTTTGTTGAACGGTTGATCAAGTGATATACATTCAGATATGATGACTAGTTAAAAGATGGATTTATATGAATTCATTACGTTATCAAATAAATCATAGGTTAAATGTGTTACATATTAAAAAAGCCGAACTATTCACGTAAGTTTTAGGTGTGTTATTAATAATAGATGGGCGTTAACGTATAAGATATTAGATTCGAACGGGGAGTGGTCGGGTAGAAAACCTTATTTTTATATATTTCTTTATAAGAGCAAAAGGGGAGGGGGCAGTCACAAGCCGCGTGAACCCCTCCTTAAAGTACCCCCCGATGTTGATATTCGTTATTTTCATCTCGGCTGCCTCAAAACCACATCCTGATACTATCAAGCTGAGCATTTATAAATGTTATCAGTTTAAAATGGGTTCGGTAAATGCAATTTAACTGTAACGTGAGGTATAATACTTGAGAAATGGAAAGAACGCATGGGATTGTGCAAGCAATTTGGTTTGAATACTTTGGCAAAAAACCCTGCACAATAAGAGAAGATATTTCTCTCTTGCCTTTATTATATTTAAAGATAACAATACATAAACTAACAATACATAAAAAGGATAATTGATTTTGCAAACGTAACAATATTTTATTTCACATAAAACAACAAAAAATTGACACAAAGTTCTCTTAATCTATTTTTTATTTGATCAACTGTAATACTATAATCTAACAATATTTACATCTTAGCATTTTTCTAGCTAGTTCAAATGCAGCAGACTGCAGTGGAACCAAGTGGAACGAAATTGCAAATTCAAACATATTCCACAAACAAACCATTTTTTTTGCTGTTACTCCTGTATAAATATATTGTAGCAACCCAATCGTAGTAATACGAGCATGGATTTTTAAAGCGCATATTAAAGGACTGAAGGCTATTTTGCAATGAAAATAGTGTCCTTGGACTTTTTAATTGGATTAAAATTTAATTATTGTTTCCTATGCAGCAGCGGAGGCAAGTGTGGTTGCTGAGAAGGACGTGTTGCTAATTGTTGCTACCGTCTGTGTCAACAAGGTAAGACAAAGAGTTCAAACTGTTCAAATTATATATTCTGACGCAAATAAAAATGTAAAGGTAGTTTCGATTATTTTGAAGAAGAGGTTGTTTTCCTATTGTGACGAATTTTTACAAACTTTGATTGATCTATTACCAATATATACATGTATGTGTAATATGACTATCTGAACGTATCTTAATTGTT
>LQRL01130730.1:0-15518 GCA_001703475.1 Hydroides elegans | reverse complement strand
ACACAAGGACATATGAGTCTCTATAAAGGTTCCTAACATCAAAACTAAAAAAAAAAAAAACAAATGGTGGACCATGGGCGCTCCTGAAAAAAAAAGACGAATACCCAAAATACTCGAGTACTCCCACAAAGTGGGCAATTAAATTACATGTGGGTCGTCGATGTGTAGGGCCGAAGGAATATGCGTCCTGATGATGGGACCAGTATGACGCGACCCGATGTCGTTAGAAATACATAGAATCGAACATATTTCGCAAAGTTTCAAAAGCATGTATTTAAGTAAACAATCGCCAGCGAGCAATTAAAGTACCAAGAGTTAGTTAAACAAAGCCAAGATAAAGAGTGGAAGACATTGTGTTTCCCAGTAGAAGTAGGATGTCGTCGCTTCCCGGGACAGTCAATGTAGAGAACCTGGAGAGGCTTGGCATAACTGGTAGAGATAGAAAGAAATTCATAAAAGAGACTGGGGTGCAAGCAGATAAAGCATCCTTATGGATTTGGTGTAAGAGAAAAGTGCACAAAAGCCTACCTGTCCCAAGTGGGATTCGATCAACCCCCAATTGCCCACTTCTAGAGGTCGTCGATGCCAGAGCCAAAACGACCGTCGAAAGAAGATGCATCCCGATCTCGTTAAAAAAAAACATGGCATTGCACATATTTCACAACGTTTCAAAAGTATATATTAAAGTAAACAATCCAGATATATGAATGATATTGGAAAAAAATAAAAGTATCCGTCTATATACTTTGAATGTCTCTTTTTCATTTGAATATTTCATTCAAAATTGTTTATATACATTTGCAGGCAAATCCAATCTCTGATGATAATATAAGTAAGATTTTTCAAAAAGTCAATATATATCCACATTGAATGGTATAGATACTAGCATATAAATCTGTTTCATAATTTCAGTTCATCAATGGACACGAATCGACCAAAGCACTATGTGGTTTCCAAATTTATTAATATGCAATAAATTTGAATCATAGTCGAATGTAAAGATACGAAACAAAACCGACGCTGCGGCGATAATACTCAACTCTGAGGGGTGCACTCAACGGCTAGGTAGATAAATATTACGTAGTCCACTTATCATATCTACAAGGTCGAAATAGTTATTAATAATGCTACCCGATTATTTCTAGGCGCCTTTCCCTGCCCGATTACACTATCTGGATGTTAAGTTTCGCACATAACTTTTAGACCCAGCCGGGGCCTAGGGAACCGGAGGGGGCTATTAAAACGGGTTGATTTTTTACCCCGAATTTCTTCATTCGTCAAGCTCTAGCACAAAAACGGTAATAGTAAGCTATACACGTCTTCCTGAAGAAATGTGTGAAGAGTTAGAAGGGAGATACCCGGCCCTTTTATTGTTTTTATTCAATAAATTCATATGTCTGGAATTCGGTTTTAAATTTCAACATTTGCTACTTTTTAGGGAAATATGACACAAACAATTAAGGTGAAACAATTATGTTTGGAACAGTATGCTTGTGACGCAATTACTCCAATGTTGAAGTTGCATAACAGTGATTGTGCCACAATTGGATTTAGTGCACAATTAAAGATTTTTCACCGATTAAATATATATGTTACGCTAATTTCCGGCAGTTTGTAATAAAAATGAATCAATTAATATATAGGAATGAATATTCTAATTATTCTGTCTATTGCATTAACGTTTTTAGCTTAATGTAAATGTTTGGGTGTTCTATTAAAATATTCAAAATATCAGAATCACTACAATTCGACTAGGTGTATGTAAATCGAATTGTAAGAAATTTTAGGAATCAATGAAAAAGGAAAAATGAGAGAAACAAAATTCAGAGATAGTAACAAAGAAAATAAATGACGGAATGAAAAAAAAGATAGAACAGGAAGTGATACGGGAGGGTGGGAGGTTGGAGGCTTTGCCCTCTACGATGGCTTGTTAATACTGACACTGGTTGAAAAACCACAGCTATATTTCTTCCTAAATATACTATGTGGTATTTGATATAGTCAAAAGAACCTTTGTGATGCATGCGATTATCCAGTATAAACATTTTTTGTGAAAGACTACAACTATATTTCATCTGAAATATACTATGGGGTATTTGATATAGTCAAAAGAACCTTTTTGATACATGTGATTATCCAATATAAACATTTTTTTGTGACTAATAAAATAGTAATATATCAATCAAAGAGATCAGTAAATGCATAATCCCAGTTCAATATTTAAGGCTATGGACTTTTTAATTTTGGATCGATATATTTAACTCAAGAGGTTCAGGTTGTAATATATACTAATGGTGTGATACAACGTATGAATTCGTCAAAAGGTCAGGCATTTCCTATGAATGAACCAGTACCTAAAATATAAATAATCTCAACTATTTTCACAGTATGTCTTTTTGAATAAATGAGTTTTAGCTTGCGCTTGCAAGCATGTAACGTCTGGGACTCTCGTAAGGGCAACTTATTCTAGAGTGCTGGCCCCGAAACACTTAAAGCGCGTGTACTGATTTAGACGCGAGTGCTTTTTCCAATAAACTACTGTAGTTCGCTGATCGCAATGTTCTCTTTGGTTGATATGGTTGGGACATCGAATAAACATATTGTGAGGTTCATCATGTAGTGCCTTCTCGATAAGGGTTTGGATTGGGCCCTCTTGCATGCTTCAGATCACATAATCTTTTTGCAGTATCTCAGTCTCATGTTCTAAGCAAATTTAGATAATAACATGATTCCTGAACGTTCGGTATTTGGGCTTCTAAATTTGTAAACAGCTAGATTATACTCAACATGCCCAGTTTTGTATCATCACCATTCAGTGTGAGATTATCAGAATACAGATATTTAGAATTTTCTTTGCTTGAAAAAAATAATAATGAATTTCGTTTCTGTTTTGTAAGGATGAAATAATGCGAACATTTTGGTCATAGAATTTTATTGGGTTTTCCAATTATGAGCTCAACTGGGTCCATGTTTTTTCTTTCACCAAAACAATACATATTGAGACCAAGGAATGTCGATATACCAGTTTATAACATGACAATATGATGGACCTTACATGTTATGATAAAATATACATGTAATGAAGATGACGCTGAGACGCCATTGACAATAATGGGCAATAAGAATATGTAGATGTGGTTAATTCAATACCAAATGATTTTTAAAAAGAATTCCTACTCCCAAATGAGCGGGCAGCATTAAGCTAAACACATTAAGCATGGGAAAGACTAAAGCATTGTTAAAATTGCATTCTGTCTATGTGTGTCGATAGACAATAGGCTAACATGGAACAAACATGTCGAGAAACCTATAAAAACAGTTATGCAAGATTCTCCCCATCATTATTTACCCTCACCTTACGGAAAAACAGGAGTATCTACGGATTTAATCTGAGGGATAGATATCCTACTGGGAAATCTTCCTTGCTAGCATTTTTACGGAATGGAACAAATATGATAATTTCATTGTTATTTTATTTCAAGAAATAAGGTTTGTTTAATGTTTTCAACATAGAAAAATCATTGTTTTAATTTTATGGACGAATAGAATTGGAACAAGGGAAAATTCTAATACTTGTTAACGTTCAGAAGGGTATGCTTACTGTGGTAGTCATAAGAATATATATTTAACTGAACACAGCGCTTGGTACCTCTCGAATAAGCACTTCGGATATACACAAGGCAAAACTACAGTGCCAGGAGAAGACATTTGATAAGGTACCATCTGACATTAATTATATATCATCTTTCGCGAGTTCCAGAGACTGAAACAAGTTATTTGAACTCTTGGCAAATATAAACTGCTTTTGTAACAAATGACTTACCTATGTAAACGTTGGCATGTTTGTTCGAGTTCCCCCTACACCTTGTACATAAGTGCAAAAATACTTAACTACTGAGGGATTTACTACACAGCTATATTGATAAATAAATGTACTGGATATGTTAAACTTATGATCTTTTCTTCTTTTCATTTCTTAAAATATAAATGAGGTTTCTATTTTGTTTTCAATATAACTTGGAATGAATATACAGGGGTTAGAAACAAGATTTTTTGTGCTTCAAATAAAAGTGACTTGTTTACATCGAAAAAAATTGAAATACGGCTCAAACTCATTTTTTTCGATAATAAGTATTCCCTCAATCAGAAAGTATGAAAATCAATCAGGAATCAAGAGTACCTCACGAGCTGTTCCCCAAAAAGGTGGTCCCACCAAATTCCAGCTGGCTTAGAATTTTCTAGGAAATCCATTCTAGCTTGGAGATTTAAGCGAATTGAGAAACACCTGTTTTGATAATTTCCTCATTTTTCGTAATACATATTGATGAAAATTATCTTAGAATTGATTAGACCTGCTTGCAATTGGATAATATACTGTTATTTACAATATGTGATAGGTAATTTAGTTGTATTCTACATTTCAATTTTTGCAAAAGGTGTTCCTTTTCTGTTTCAAGCTGGCTAGAAAAAAATAAACCGCCCAGCTGGCTTGGATGAACACATTTTTGCAAAAATATAATGTAAAAAAAAAACAATTATGTAGTTGTTGTTCATACTTGTAATGTTGTTTCAAGGTAATTTAGCAACTTTTTGAAAATGTGTCGTGGAATGCCCATTAGGAATGCTTATCAATGTTTCTTCTACCACTGTTTACTAAATTCGACGCTTGAAATTCCTTATGGGTGCCAATATTTAACATAAACTGAGTACATGTCGGGAAAAAAACACCTTTAACTAGATTTTTTTATTTGCAATAATATATGCATCAAGCTTATACTGTTTACACCAGGTACTCGTACTTGTGGACTACCGGGTATTTCGCTCTATTCAAAACAAACCAGTCTCTATGACCTTCCGTTCAGTAGTTCTAGCCCGTACAAGAAAGCAATGACAGGCGGGCAGATGGACGCCCCCACCTTACAATTCAGTCACTTTTCCGGACGCCAAAACTATCAAAAGCAAATATACACATCAAGACCTTTCATTTGAGCCTATAACGAAGTCGTTATGACATTCCGCTCAAAAGCTGTACCCCATACACGCTCACATTTCGAAAAACTACTGTTTTACGAACTTTTTGCCAAATTCTAGCCCGTACAAGAAAGCGATGACAGACGGACGGACGAACACCTCAAAACATCCCTAACCCAACACACCCTAACTCTACAGTTCCCCAACTTTTGGGTTGGGACCTAAAAAGGGGGTGATTCAAGCAAAAATGATGTTGGGGATGGCGTTAACATTTATCAACAGTTATCATCGGGCTTTGCATTCGGCATTACATTATCAGAGTTTCATTGATTTTCATTGAGAAATCAGCATTTACAGATTAATGAGTTATTTATTTCCATGCTAACGATATGCATGTATGTAAGCAGACGAGCAGACGATGTTATAAAATCTTAATTTTCGTCATATTCTATTGATAGCAGTAACCTGTTACATATTAGTACTAAAAGTTGAGCAGTATCCAGTTAACATTTGAACACCAATTAACCTGTTAATCCTTAAAACATATAGAAGTTCCCCATATTTACAACATATTTCACCTAATCAAAAGCAGACGATCGGTACAATTCTTACAATATCACCCTTTTCTCGCTATATCTTGGTTATCATATATTAAAATTAAAAATTAAAAAATATACATATCCCTTCTCAATGTACTTTGATACACATAAAATCAATATCCAAATTATAATTGCAACTATATCCAATAATTGAAAATCCAACACTAAAATAAAGCCGCTTGAATAAGAGCACTTGCAATGTTTACTATACTAACTCCGTTTACGGTATGCTAATGAGCAATCGAGCAGCCAATGACAACACACCCAATCAAACCTTTGTTTTTATATATACCCGTGGGTGGGGCACAAGTCATTGAGCGGCCTCTTATAACATTAAAAATATAGCCATATGATAGAATGATATCTCTAGTTCCACTGTTTTAAATTTGACCTTAATAACCTTACAGCAACGTATAAAATTTGACCGACGATCGAGGCAGGTACCTCTGCTCGGGAAAACACCGTAGATAAAGTTATAGATGTTTCGAATATGTTTCTAATCTCTGTATATTCATCCCAGATATAACATTTTTTTTAAGACAATAAATTACTACTGTTCCCGAACATGTCTTTACTTTACGCATGAGAAAAAATCATGTGACCAACACGATCATATGACTTTTTGTGTGGCACAATGGCGGAAGTAAATAAAATTGTTTCTCAAAAGGCTATTTTAACCATAGCCTGTTATTATTTATGTGCTTTTATTATTCCTGGTGTACATGGATTTGACGGAGGTGATGCTGCAGCACTTGTCATTGGCTTAATGGTCGCAATTTTGGGATTTTTCGCAATTTTGGGATACTATGCCAGGAAAAAGGGTGGCGTTTAAATTTAATAGCAACCTAAATGGATAACAACCGGTTATGAAGTATATATTCAACATACATGCATTAAATAAAGTTCAAACATGTACGTAAAATGCTGGATTACATTTACTATTGGTGCCATGGAACAAATTTAACAGTTATTTGGCGTACAATTGAAAACAAAATCGATAAGTATTTATTTTTGAATATAAAAAAAAAATATTTTGTGTGTGAAAAATCCAAACTTAAAACAAGTGATACAAGTACTGTTTTTCGTTTTTTTTATGTGACAAACATTCGTTGCTGCTGAACCTCTTTAAATATTTCTCGCCACACGACTATCGTAATCTTCCTGTTTTGGAGCATGTTCAATCTTGACGCCCGTTTTCTAATCATTTTATACCAATTGTGAAGATGACATATCATTGTCTAATGAAACAACTGGCGAATGGATCATATCTATACTGATTACAAGACTCGACTCACCATCATGTCTTTTTCTGCATGTGATGCTCCCTATTGTATTAACTTCCCAAGACTTCCGAGGATATATGTGTGACATTTACTCGAGCTCGAATAATTCTGACTTGAAATTATTCTTTGTTTGTAAAGGAATAACAGTCACAGAAGTGAAATTCTTTCATATTTTTGTTTGATTCAACTTCAGTCACATTAAAAATAAGTCATCAAATGCATTGAATACGGAAAGTGTACCGTACATAAGTGACGGTTTAAACATATTGCAACAATTAAAACGTGCATTAAATGATTGTTCGAATAATCATTTTGACTTAAAATTATTCTTTTCTTATTTGTAAAGAAATAACAGTCAAAGAAGTAAATTATTTCATATTTGTGTTTAATTCAACTTCAGTCACATTGAAAATAAGTCATCAAATGCATTGAATACGGAAAGTGTAGCATACATAAATCACTGTTTAAACACATTGCAGCAATTGAAACATGCATTGAATGATTGTATATTTTATTAATGTAACGTGATAAGGTATTATTGAGCATGGGTTTGTTCACTGATTATCAAGTGCAAATTAGTAAAATAATTGTCTAATAATTCTTAAAAATGCTATTAATTGCTTTACGTATGCACAATACTAGATCTAAGCATGTTGATTTTTTTATTGTTCATCACCGTATTCCGAATCAAATGTATTTGCTTTTAAGTGATACGTTATGTTCATGTTAGAATTTATAAGATCAATACAAAATAATGTTTAAAATTAGAGTAAATAAATACCGCGTTTGAATTAAACCAGTTTATGTGTTAAGTCTGTGATACTGACGTTAGAAACATTGTATAATCAACCTTCGTGTTCTTGGCCTAATTGTTATATGTTTTGTTACATGTTTAATTGTGTGAAATGGTTTGGTATTTATAGAATAAGAGAGTATATAGAGAGTATATATACGATTTTGCTTGGAGTATATAAAATGATTCCAATAAAATGATGACTTAGTGCACTTGTTATTCGCTTTGATCAAACATAGAGATTTTTAGCCCCCATCCAACCAATTTGGCTGAGGGCTATTGCTATCCCACATTCCGTCTGTCCGTCCGTCTGTCCGTCTGTTAACATTTGAGATGCAGTAGTTTGTCCGCGGCATTTTGGTATGAAGCGTCGAGGTTTCAGTTTGATCGATCAAAAAATTTCGAAATTACGGGGGTTTGAACTTAGACGAATTTGCGATATTTTTGTATATTTATAAAACACGTTGTCCGCGGCACTTCGGTATGAAGCCTCTGTCTGAGGGTTCTGAAACTTCACACAGTGAAAGAATATATATTGCAGATGTGAACTTAGACGAATTTGCGATATTTTAGGATATTTATACAACACTTTGTCCGCGGCACTTTGGTATGAAGCCTCTGTCCTAGGGTTCTGATACTTCACACAGGGAAAGAATATATATTGCAGATGTGCAACGTCGAGGTTTCAGTTTGATCGACCAAAAAATGTCGAAATTAAGGGGGTTTGAAATTAGACGAATTTGCGATATTTTGGGATATTTATACAACACTTTGTCCGCGGCACTTTGGTATGAAGCCTCTGTCCTAGGGCTCTGATACTTCACACAGTGCATGAATATATATTGCAGATGTGCAACATAAAGGTTTCAGTTTGATCGATCAAAAATTGGCGAAATTACGGGGGTTGGAACTTAGACGAATTTGAGATATATTACGCATATTTTATGACGTTGAAAGGATGACATAATGTGGATGATTATTTAAGGGCAACGGTGGAACAAAGACGCTGTAAGATATACGCTGTGAGAAAGTGGTTGTGAGAAAGACGTTATGAGAAAAATGTTGTGAGAAAGACGTTGTGAGAAAGACGTTGTGAGAATGACGTTGTGAGAATGACGTTGTAAGAAAGACGTTGTGAGAAAAGAAGTTGTAAGAAAGACATTGTAAGAAAGATATTTCTTTTGACCTGGTTCTTTCGATCGACAAATATTCGTGATAAAGAATTGTTTGCATAGGCTGGGGGCTTTGCATCTCTGATGCCTATGTTATATCTTATTGCTCTTTAGATGAAAACTGCCTATATAAGAAAAGCATATCTATATAGCAGTCAGATATTACAAAAGAAGTTGTAAGAAAGACGTTGTGAGAATGACGTTGTGAGAATGACGTTGTGAGAATGACGTTGTAAGAAAGACGTTGTGAGAAAAGAAGTTGTAAGAAAGACATTGTGAGAATGACGTTGTGAGAATGACGTTGTAAGAAAGACGTTTTGAGAAAAGAAGTTGTAAGAAAGACGTTGTGAGAATGACGTTGTGAGAATGACGTTGTAAGAAAGACGTTGTGAGAATGTCAGAGAAAGACGTTGTGAGAATGACGTTGTGAGAATGACGTTGTAAGAAAGACGTTGTGAGAAAAGAAGTTGTAAGAAAGACATTGTGAGAATGACGTTGTGAGAATGACGTTGTAAGAAAGACGTTGTGAGAAAAGAAGTTGTAAGAAAGACGTTGTGAGAATGACGTTGTGAGAATGACGTTGTAAGAAAGACGTTGTGAGAAAAGAAGTTGTGAGAAAGACGTTGTGAGAATGACGTTGTGAGAATGACGTTGTAAGAAAGACGTTGTGAGAAAAGAAGTTGTAAGAAAGACATTGTAAGAAAGATATTTCTTTTGACCTGGTTCTTTCGATCGACAAATATTCGTGATAAAGAATTGTTTGCATAGGCTGGGGGCTTTGCATCTCTGATGCCTATGTTATATCTTATTGCTCTTTAGATGAAAACTGCCTATATAAGAAAAGCATATCTATATATATCAGTCACATATGTATATCACACGCCAGGCTTCTTTTTTCGCCCCAACACCGAAAATGTCCCAAAACAGTGATTTTTCGAAAAATGAGCTTTTCCAGGCTGTTTCTTGGTATTGGATGTTCGTATAGATGTGGAAGTCGAATAAAATGTCTTAACGTGTAGATGTGCCTTTATGAAGTTTTAGCCAGATTCGGTTACCAGAAGTTGGCCGAATATGACCGAAACTTCCTAAAACAGCGGTTTTACAAACATGAGTTTTTTTTCAGGCTGTTTCTTTGTAATGTATGGTCGAAGAGACATGTGAATAGGTTCAAATGAAAGGTCTTGGTGTGTAGATGTGCCTTTTGACATTTTTGGCCCCCAGAGGTTGCCCGAAAATATCCGAAATGCGGTGATTTTCCAAAACAAGGGCATATACGAGATTGTCAATATCCCCTCAAATCGGGGGACGGTTTAGGCCTTTTCGTGTTTTACAAATAATTCCTTGTTTAATCGTATTAAAAAAAAATGAATAATTTTCTTTGATGTGTGATTGAAATATAAAACTGTAAGAAATCTTGTATTTATTCGAAAAAAAAGACATATACCCTCGAACTAGGGACGGTTGGGGCCTTCTTGTGTTTTACGAATGCATCCGTGCTCCTTGTTTTGAGTCATTTGATCATGTAAGCTGACTTATATGTAAAACTAAGATTTATCAGATGAGGTTTGTTTGTCGAACGTGTGTAAGTATATAAAGCCTATGAACATATCTAAATATCGTCATCTTCAAGCTAACTAAAATTTTACTCGCTCACCTGTTGCTCGCTTACTCTAAAGTTAAATTTAACAATCGTCAAATACAAGATCTATATAAAAAATGAAAATGTTAATGGACAATTATTGATTTTGTGCTTCAAATGCAATTGTTTAGTGCCAATCTATTTTGTACGCCGATCATGTGTAGGAAAAAAATCCTTTTAAAATAATTTGATAAATACAATTATTTTATAGCTTCATGCTTGTATTATAATTTTCTCGCGCCTCGGGTGCTCATTTTCTCAAGTTATGATTTTGACAGCATAAACTGTCTTTGTAAATTAAGTTAATTTGTTACCTATTGTCTTTGGAATTCACCACAAAAGTCCCGGAAAGTCTTGTAAAACGCCCGTGTAAAGTGTTTTCGCACCCTGGCATTTAGCAAAATAAGTTATATCCAGACTTCCACTTATAATGAGGGATTAAACGTTTCGACTTGTTCTTCCGTTCGGCTCTCTGTGCGCGTTTAATTACATGTATAAATCGTATATTTCAAATGATAAAAAAAGCCGATCAGCCTTTAAAAATACCAGAATAAATACCCTTTATTTTTATTTGTCGTTGATATGGAGGTCTTACATTTTTAAACATGCCTCTATGGAGCCGTTTAATACAAATAACCGTCCTTGCATCTTATTAATGCACTGCATTGAAATTACCTATGAATCATCCATTGACTACATAGGGCCTACTTGCTTAGACACCAATAACGAAACAGCTATTTCGCAACGCTTTGTGTGTTTTGTCTACGCAGCTAATTTGGGCATGCCAGGCAGGTTGTTGGATTTCGTTTTCAGTACGTTATCTTTATATGAGGCAATCAACTCACTGGTGTTTGCGCTTATATTAAATAAACAATATTTTGTTTAACACTGTAAAGATGGATAAATATATGGAGTAACTTTAAAAAAGGTATGTTTTACCAGCACATATAGACAATCAGGTTTTAACATTTCTGACTGAATAAGAATTGAAAAAAAAAAAAAATACATTATTTGAAAATATAAAGATAAGCTTGGTTGAAAATTTCGCTTCCATGGCCAAATAATTATATTGCATAAACTTTTAATTAAATAAGATAATTGTTTTCAATATTTCTGGCCGTTGAAATCAATTTCAATTCTACGCTTTAAACGATCTGATAAAATAGGTTTTTATGTTTTAATTCGTCGTAGTGGTGTTAAAAATCCTATACAAAATATATTTCATCATCATTTAAATATAGAACATTCTATCGCCATTGCGACGTTTGTTTCAGAACGACGAGTGAATCAATTAGAATTCATGGTTTCCAAAGCATTAATGATGGATGCAACAAGGCTATATTAATCACACTATTCAAACCAACGACGCAGTTCCGACATTCATCAGTCTGACGATAGAGAATGATAGAGGGAGAGAGAGATAGAGAGAGAGAGAGAGTCAGAGGGAGAGAAATATCGAAGGGAGAACGAGAGAGCAGGAGAGGGGGGAGTGGGTAGAAGAAGAGCAACTTAATGTGAATTGAAATGTTGATTTGAAGTTTATTCAAATGATATTAATGCAAATTAGTATTCTTATTTGTTTATATATTCATTTTATAATATATTTAACCGTTATAAACTGTTGTTGTTCGAAACATTCCGTAAAAAAACAGCAAGGTTTATTGTAAGTGGTAAAGTATGTAGTATTAACATGATTAACATGATGACATATGTGAGTACCGCAGTTTATTTGTCATTGAACATGTTAAATTGACAATTGAAAGAGTATAAACTTTTGAAGACAAATATGAGAACCGCATAGCACCACTCTAGTTAAGAATGCAACTATATATAATCATGAGTTCATGTAGAACATTTCAAATTAAGAAACCCCTACATGAGCGCATTCCAGAGCTAAACAAAAAAGGGGATAGAACGCTTTTTATTTTAAGAAAAAACTGTTCTGGGCATATTTACATATCTTTTTCACTCAAATTTGGAAAATTTGCGGAAAGGACCAGGAAATATCATTCTGGTATAAAAAATCAGGGCATATATGATTATAACGATATCAGGTATTATCAGGCTGCATTATTTAGGAAATAAGCTTCTAAATACAAGTATATGTGAATATCAAAATACATTCTACGCACTCGCACTGGTCATGGAAAATTTTATTTTTAATACCAGAAGGTAGCTTTTGGTATTCATAGTCTTATGATTGCAAAAAAGTGAACAAAATGTCGTTTTTGATGGAACAAGCTGAATTTATGCAATATAAGCATATTTCGATTAAATGATTTATAGTGTTTTCATATGGGAAATGTACCCATATACGACATTGGTGACCCATATAAGACATTGATCATATGATAGAGCGATTTACTGTTTTCTTATGGAGAACGAAGAAAAGAAAGAGTATATTGTTGTTTATATTTCAAATACTGGAAAATTCGCCTTACAAAATAAGGATTTCATCCAAGAGGAATTATATATTAACAATATTAAAAAAAAACATTGAATGTAAATTTCGAATTGAATAATGTTGCTTTCTCTCGCTCTCTCTCTCTCTCTCTCTCACTCCTTGAATTGATTACTATTATCTCAATTAAATAAAAATTTAATTAACATTTCGATTTGAATCCTCTCTCTCTCTTTCTCTCTCTCGCTCTCTCTCTCAATTTCTTTCTCTGATGAATGTTGGAACAGCTAAGTCAGGGAGGAATTGCTTGGAACATGTGGCTCTTGCATCAACCATTAATATTTTGGTAAACATCAGTTCCTATTTATTCATCCTTTTTTTTTCTGAATAAAAATTATTATTTCTCTCTCTGTTGAATGTCGAAACAGCGAAGTTAGGAAGGAGTGGCTTGGCAAATTTTGACTCTTACTGCTTTGATAACCATCGGTTCCAATTTATTCACTCGTTATTCTGAAATGAATACTTTTTTGTTGGACGTCAAGAATATAACTTCGTTAGTTATTTTGAACGGACTTAATAGTTTTCCTCTATACAAGCTTTGATGTATGATTAATTTGCAACGGAAAAATTAAGAAATTTGAGTATTTGTCGTAAAACGGCATTTTGATTTTGAAACATATAAGGCGGTAACTATCAATTGATGAATTTTAAAATAGGTACAATTTAACAAAAACTATATATTCAAGGCAAAACCTGATGTGTTATATTAAATTCAGTAATAGAAGCAAAACTATAAAATAGTTTATTTTTCCTATTTTAAACAACATATTTCTCAATTCGTATAAATACCTCAAGTAGTATGAAAACATGTTTGTGTATATGATAAAAAATACCGTATTTGAACTATTCCGTTTTTTTATCCATTTTTTTTTCAATATTTTAATATAAAAGTGTGTTGTTTTATGAAAGCGCAAACGACTGGATTATTGTATCATATATTAAATATGAACTGGAAACGAAATATCAAAAACTGCTTGTGGTGCAAAAAATAGCTGCGTATGCAAAAACCACAAAGCATTGCGAAATAGCTAATGCTCCTTATAGATGCTTTGTATTGAGTTCCTTAGCAAGAAAGCACTCAGGTGATGATTCATCTGTCTTCAATGCAGTGATACAATGTTATGCTGTGCATTTTTTAATGCATGAACTGGTTTCTATGTTCATAAAGAAATGTCGCACATAGGCATCGATTTGAGTGTTAGGGCCATTATCAACGAAAAAATGTCTAATCAGTTTTAAAACATAAGAGTTATCTGGTATTGTAAATGCTGATAAGCTTGTTTAAGTGAAAATATTATTTATTTATTTATCTATGGTCATTTATACCGCGCTTATTAAGCAAAGCCACTTAGCGCAACAGTTTTAGAAACGATTAAAAATGAAATCGATTAAAAAAACAAAGTTGTAAATTGAAATAAATATGACTAGCTTAAAACAAATTATCATTACGGAATACATTAACAGTTGTCATATCATCTGCCTCGCCATGTTGGCGAAATTATCTAACAATGATCATTTTGTTCATTATGAAAGAATCTATTGCTAAAAGCCAGTTTTATCTACTCACGCCTTTGGCGCTTGTATATTAAACTATGGAATTCGTGCTCTTAGAGAACAAGTATCTGCAATATTTTTCTTTCAAATATTTTTGATTTTCTTCATAAAAGAAACTAAAAATCCCAAATGATGTTGAATATAGTATATGAGGTAGAAAACTCATTTATCTGCATGATATATATAGCTACCTTATAATCTGATCTAAAGATTAACTTAATGAAAGAATAGTTTACATGATTAATAAAATCTTAAGTCGCAATCGGTCAATCCATTCATTAAAGGGTGACATCGTTAGGGTGCTCTATCTTTCTTTTTGGGTGGGTGTGTTAAATATTAGATATTATCTTTAAAATATGTTGAATATGTAAATTATATTTGTATTTATACGTTTAAGGGTTTTTTCGGTCTTAAATATATATATGAAATTAAATCACGGGGGATACTTTAGTTTTACCGGATGATTGCAAACATGAATATTTTGGTAAATGAAAAGATTGCAGATAATAGATATGCGAATATAGTCGTATTGATAACAATTTATGCTAGGTAATTTTATGCTTATATTGAAATATTAAATCCCAGACAACATATACATGTAGAATCAATTGAAGTAAGATGAACGAGTTTTTTTTTTAAATACAACTTTGGAATGATTATGTCGGTCAGCATATTGAAACGTCAGATTATTTTTTTCTAAAGCAAACTCGATAAACTTAGCAATTCGGATGGTGTTATTTGTTTGTCCTCCGCCGCCGCGTTTGTGCGAAGCGGAAATGTAGAATTGAATTTTTTCATAAGGAGAAAAAAATGAACTTTCAAAAAAAAATAACTGTTTATATTAAAGTTTAAGTTGTTTGTAAGACCAATGAACGATGTTCGTATTTCCTCTTTCGACACCTTGGTCACTACTTTGTACGGACGAGATCTCGGCTATCCCTAGTTGTTATTAACCCAGCTTTCGTGAAACGAAAACTGGGTTTGTGAGATCGGTCGGCGTCGTCCGCCGTTAGTTAGTTAGTTAGTTAGTTAGTTAGTTATTCAGT
>LQRL01130722.1:0-10467 GCA_001703475.1 Hydroides elegans | reverse complement strand
ATGGTATATGATAGATATCATTATATATATATATATATATTTCATAATATATGTATATTCAATGTTTATTTTTTTAATAAATTTGCATATTTCAAATTGGTTTATATAACATGTGACAATAAGCAAACAACTTATATGCAAATAATAGTTTACATGAGTTGAACCTTAACTTGTTTATAAAAAGGGCGTCATTTATTCAAATAGTCAATATAAAGGCCTTTATAAGAAAAACCGTAAAAAACCGAACCGAACCGAGGTTTTTTGCTGTACCGAACCGAACCGAACCGAACCGAAGGACTGGCGAACCGTCACACCCCTACACTGCATCGGCTCTATCCCCATAGCATTTGTAATATTCTGATATTGAGATATCCGTTAAAATGTCATCAAATAAGATACCAAAGAAATCCATTATATCATTAGAGTGTTATCGTATCTTTCTTTCATTTATGTTCATTCAGTATTGAGATTATTAACTTCTTTCTCTTTTCTCTTATTAAGAACGACATTTCCAGCATTTTACTGTTAGGAAAAAAAAGTGTTATAATCTCAACTACTGCTAAGTATAGGCTATACCCATATATCCCATATATTTCTTGCAATGTAATAGCAAATGTGTATCATGACAATCTTCAACCAGTAACTTTATATTTGTATGTGTGGTTTCAACCGGTCTATTTTACACGACAAAATCAAAGGGGACAGATTGAATATATTGCCAAATATTGCTATTGAAATTTAGTTCTTAATTGTGACTTCCTTAATCATGACAAATTTTATATTCATTTTACTAGTCCTGTGTGGTTTGCCACTAAAAATGGGTCCCGTGGGAAATGATTGTTAAATCTAATTATTATATATTTTCTGAAAGGTATATGTATGTACATTATTTTTACACATGTTGCCAATTTTTATTTTGACATTTAGATGGTAAATATTACGATGGCCGAAACGTGGTATTTACCTGTTGAGAGCTGTACAATATTTGTTATATCATCATATTTACACATGTAATTAAAAGTAGCATTGCTCATTTAATGATGAATATATTTCTCGGTATCAAGCTGATCTAGTAAATAAATAGCAACAAAATAAAATTACGCGTTACGATGGCCGATAGGTAAAATATTGGATCAAATGTGTATCCTATATATTACTTGCCCTTTATTGTCTCGATACCTTTATGTGAGCACATATGAGTATTAAATGATCATAAGTGCTATAAATAATTCCTATTCGATGTTTAGTGAGATTATATTACGATGGCCGATAAGTGGCATTTGTATAACAGATATCTTAAACTTTGTGATCCATTTTTCACATAGACATGAACAGTACAAAATGAAATTTAAGTGTGATAAGGCTCAATAAATTCTTCTTTCTAGCTCGGCTAATAATAACGAAATGACATAACGATGGCCGAAAAGAAATTTTCATATCTAATGTGTTTACGATACTCGGGTCTTTTGTATTCAATTTATGCAAACGAAACGTATCTCATGACGCACCCAGAGACCGACAGCATTCTACTCTCGACTCGGTTGACCAATGGGACATGCCCGTTCCTGTCCTTTGCTTGGGAAACTTTCTGTTCAACTTATTGTTAGCCTCGGTGTCGAGATTTCGAAATACGTTTTGTTTTCAAAATAGATCAAACCTTCATGCTCAATCACTCTATAAATAAGCTTGGTAAGAAGATTAATTGGTAACGGCGAGAGTACATCCATGTTTCAACCCTCTTCTTATCTGTATTTATTCAGAGTCTCGTTGCGATCGTCCTACGGCTGCGTGTTCTAAGGAAATCCCTGTATTTATTCGTACATATGTTTTCATCAAACCCGAATGCTTAAGATTTAGCTTAAAGCTTTTCCAAAAGCTTCTTGCGCTTGAATCTATTAGATAGTTTTATCATAGTGTATAACAAATGTGTATGAATCTTGCTTTTCTTGATATCTTATCTTTCGCCTATGAGATTAGATAGTTTTTTTACCTTTCCTCTCCTGAATTTTCTCTGATTTTGCCTATTTAGCGATCAATTGCTGCACCGTTTTGATATAGGATCATCTCAAACAATGTTTTGTTCACGTGAAAAAATAAGACGTATGAGGGTTAAAATCAGTAATAACGTTCTGTGTCTTAAATCTCGTAGCATAGGTCGGTGATTGTGGAATGGAATTAATGGCGCTTCTGACTCTCTTCTTTAGGATCGTCGTACCTCCTGTGCTATTTGTTAAATATATCCTCATTAATTTTGGATTAGTTATCTATTTTATAAATACTTCATAAGAAACAATTCAATCAAAATTGCATTGTCTCCAGGATCAATTGAAAACTACCGTTCATATTTTCTTGGCGATACAACAGTAACCTGCTCTTTTTTATTATCTAATTCTACCATTTACACTGTAAAGCTAACTGTTGGCCATATCATAACCTATGAGGTCCTGATTTGTAAACGAATGGGGAAAATGGTTCATTTCCTTTTAGAAAATCGATGTAAAGAGAAAATAAATAACTTACATCGCGGAATGTATTTATATAAAATACAAATGATGTAACAGAACTGGAAACAACACTGCTTGTTCTGCCTGCAGTCAACAGCACACCCCCGCCAGTTTACTAGCAGATAGGCTCATCTAATAAGTCCCTATTAAGACGCCGGTTAGGGTCATACCGATATCATACACAATAGCCAACAGAACAAGCCTCTCGGCCATCCAAAACCTGAAAACAACACAAACAAGACAAGTCACTATAGTGATATCTCCTTCTACTTATCATGTCCAAATGATAATTATTTAGACTACATTGTTGCACTCTAACCGCATGCCACTACGTAGACCCATGGGTGTACAAAACCGTGTTTCATGCCTTCAGAGCCCACCAGCAAAATCAACGCCACAAGCACGACAATCAATGTTAGAACCTTTTACTTTTACAAGTCTTTCCTGGTCGTGATTCGGATCCCTCCCGGGAGTCCCCCAGTCTGTTCCTAGAAGCCAGTCACTCTTTTCTGACGGTCAATCAATAAGGATAGAGAAATCAGATATAGAAATACATTTGCTGTAGCCGAGCTCGAAACATCTCTACGCTGCTTGCTTTGCCAGCTTGATTAACAACCACAAATCATCTATCATATCCAGCCACCATAATTATAATTGAATTTAATAATAAAATAGCACCTCATTGTATAAAGCATATGTTTTAGCTAGGATACCTTAACAAAGTAGTTTTTTTGCAATATCCCATGCATATGCAAAATACAATCAAAAATCACTCATCGGCCTCCGTAATATGTTTTTATAGATAATGTCATCTTAGATGTTGTCTATATTTCTACTGGAACCCCCACAAGAGTAATCAATTAAAGTACGGAAATATTGAATGGATTTTTAAATTTCATCTTCTTCTGTTTTGACAAAGGTAATTTTCCATATCGGCCATCGTAATTGAAATCAAACCTTACATTTAACACAAAGTTTTTAGTATATACTTCTGAGCAACAATACATTCAAATCGTAGTTTCATTGGCATTATCCAATGACAATTAATCTAAATGCAATGTTATCCCCTTTATCAATAGAAACTGACTTATCGGCCTCCGTATTATGTTTGTTTTATATATTTTGTTATCTATGATTGTGTAAGAATAATGTTATTTCTATTATGATTTATAAAAATGATATTTAGCACAAATAGGTTAGTTTTGACTGCACTTTTAATTTCATATATTTCTTTTTTTTATAATGGAAATTACCCATATCGGCCATCGTAATTTGCGCATATGTTTTGAAAATAAAAATTGGCAACATGTTTATTTCAAAAGAGCACCTCGAAACCTTTCCAAAAATGTATGATACCAAGATTTAACAGGAATTTCCCACGAAATGGTAAACCACACCGTACTATACTTCTTATTTAGACCGCAAGCGTTATCTGTTTTCGATGAAAGTCCCAAAAGTAAATGTTTGAGTATTGGAGAATTTAAGTTCATATTATTTTAACTTCCTGCTATCTTACCAGGTTGAGTAACTATAATTTTTCATTTGAGTCCTTAAATTCAATGTTCACAGATTGTATCTCACTTAGCGCAAAGTATTATAATCAAATTGTATATAGAGAATATCGAAGACTGAAGTTAGGTACTCCGTCGGTAAAATTTAAACCTTGCCGTTACCTGTGTTTAAATTCAGTTTAGGTTGTTTTATTTCATGTAAAAGTATATTCGTATCTACGGTATTTCATTTATATGATGGAATTAATACCGAAACGGTTTGTATGTTGGCACTTATGATACAAATGTAACTTTGTGCAATATTATTTTAATTATATATTTGATTGAATTCATTCCATGTTGAATGTTGCAAAGTGTTTTATTATACACAAATAAAGTGTCAGGAAGTAAGTTACAGCTTAAATTTCAGCTTAAATTATAATCTGTTCTGTTTTCAATATTACGTTCATGAACGTTCTGGTTATCTGAAAATTGTTGATAAAAACTTTGAACTTGATTTCATTTTTATATGAAACATTATTTCTTATTCTCATAACAAAATTTTATATTGTTTACCGAGTGATTCGACCACAACGTGTTATACTAAATAATGTGATTATTTAGTAGCAAATTTATACCTGTTCAATAAAAGGATTTATACGTAAAAATCATGTCTTTGCTTTATTACCAAGTGTTTTCAATAAACTTAGAATAGTCATATTTTAGCACCTCGGGTGTACATAAAACGGTTGAATTTTAATCTTTAGATGCCACCGAAATATCCATATATAAGAATTAATTTACGGTTTATAATTTTAACAAGCCTCCATTCAAGTTTTGAATATCAGTTAATTTATTTTAACAATTTACACTTATCGTGCTCAATTCTTAGATTTTAGTTAATAACTCAAAAAAAATCTAGAACATACCACTCGGCCGCTCAAAATTCGATTAGCCCGTCTTGCTCATGACTATTGACCATGACCTGCTATTTCACTTTTCGTACACCTTGTAATCAATTGATTGAAATAAAATAAATTAAGCACGACAAATTAGAAATATAATAGAAACGTGTAAGTCAACTCGTTGGAAGGGGTCTCACGATAAAGGAGCATCATTATAGTTTGACACTATAGGAGTAAGTGCGTAACTCTGCTTTTTCTTTGCCGTTAGAGAAAAGTAGAGCAAACCAAAACCCACAACACGGTCTATTTTTGTTTTGAAACTGACATACAAAAGACAATTGACTCAAACACTTTTCAATTATTGAGGATGCAAAAGGTCCCTTTTTAAAACGCCATTTGTTTTAAGTATTTTGTGAACAGATAGCAGCGAAGCGCTTTCAAGTCATATGGTTATTCTATTTTGAAATGTCAGTATGTAGCACAAATTCTATCTTAACCGTACTCGTATCTTGAAGGGCGTTACACTATGTACACTGTCACTCATTTTATCAGTGGTCAAAGCGAGTAAATTCTGAGTAATTGATAAACCTGTGTGTGCAATGACAATAAATGTAACACCGCACCCTCCATTTACTCAGTTGCGTATACATTCTAAGGTGAGCATTGCTTGATTTATTATTTAAATTGGCGTTTATTAAATCAATTTATGATTGTTTAACGTATATCCTATATTTTAATGTCAGTTACTTTGCTCTATATTACAATTTGAGCCAGTCCGTTAGATCCACCTTTGTATTTTTTATTTGCTCAAGTAATACCATTTTTGCCATTTAATTCCATCTCTGTATGAATCATATTTGATGTATTTGCTTAATACCAAATTTTTCCTTTTTGTTCATATTACTCTCCAAAATCTACCAGATAATCTACAGCCAATATGTTATTGGCACCGCTGTTTCTCCTCCTCGGTGTTGTGAGCGCCCAAGACTTGCGCCCGGACATCGATGAGTTTGTGGAGACGGTCATGGCGTGTTCTGGAGCGCCGGGGGTGTCGCTGGCTATCGTCAGGGATGGTCAGGTATTGTCTTGCATCAAGTACTTTGTGCATTTAAGATAGTTCCAGGATTTATTAAGTTATTGTTTGAAATTTTTAGCTTAAGTTATAAAAAAAAAAACAAAGTGTAAGAACTGTGTATGGTGATAGACTTTTGGTATGACTTTATGTATGAATTTCCCACAATTGTCGAACGTTGCTAAGAATATAAAACAAAAGATTTCGCTAGGAATACACTCTCTACATAATGGTGTTTTTCTGTCTCATTTGATGGATAGAATTCATTGCAAAACAAATTAAACACATTGTCTTTTTCTATACGAATGCTACTGAAAGGGAGATTACGATCTCCTGTCTCATTCGATATGTTAATTTATTCAAATAAATAAACTTTTTGTCCATAGGAATACTACACAACGGGCTACGGCGTCAAGGACCTTGCCTCAGGCGACCCTGTCAATGAGAACACGCGCTTCCTGCTGGCGTCCGTCTCCAAGCACATGAGCGGAGTGGCTATGGCTACTGTGCTGGCAGATCAGGATAGGGATGAGTCAGTAGATGAAATGAATTAACATAAGATTATCTTTTATAACAAAATCAGATGTATTATTGACTCGGCATTTAATAAGAATTTACATGAATGTAGTTGTCATTTCTCTAGTACAAATGAATGTTATGTGGAGTTGAAACAAACCAATTTTAATATGTGATAGGCGAACAACGTCACAACATTTCCTATTGGGAACTTTAAAATTAGTGTTAATGATAAATCTGCAATGGTTAAGTAAATGTTTGTGTCCAGGATATGGTGGGACACCCCAGTGCGCGAATTCCTGGGCGAGAACTTTTACTTGTACGACGCCACGCGAACCGAGCAGGGCAACTTGAGGGATATGTTCGCACATAGAGTAGGTGTTCCGAGACACGATGAATTGAGGCTAGCTGGGTATTCCTTGGAGGAGTTTGTCAGGTAAATTATATGGATTGTTAATGGCGCATGTATATTACTGGCACATCAAGGTTGGGTTAACCCTCTTCTCAAAAACATACCTTCAAAATGAAAAGAAAAAAAAAACAACTCATGGAAGTTATATAATTTGATAACTGCACGACATTTCATAGAATAGGTTTTTAATCAAATTAAATCGAATTTGTTAGAGTTAATTCAACTCAACATCAACAGTAAAGCAGAACATATGCGGCATATTATAAGGTTTGTTTTACAAAGTTTATCAATAAATTTCTGTATATAATTCTCAAATTGCAGTAAACTGCGGTTCCTATCATATAACTACGACTTCCGAGATCGCTATCGCTACCAAAACATCATGTACTCTGTGTCCGAATACTCACTGGAGACGCTAAGTGGAAAGACGTGGAAGGAGATTCTCGACGAAAGATTATTTGAGGTAAACACATTCATTAGTTTTATATAATGTTTCATCTGATGAAAGTATTTACTGACGTTATTACCTTATTTTCATAATGCTTCAAGGTAGCTAGTTTCAAGAAGGTTGTGTAACCCTGAACAGAGTTTTATCATTAGCCTTGGTAATAACTTTGTATATTTGTTATTGACTAAAGGAATTTGAAGGGTCTTTAATTTTTAGCTGATATAATTATGTAACATCATATGATGGTACCTAAGAATTCGTAAAGCTCATTTGAATTCCCATTTCTTAAACATGTGAAATTTACTTAATCGTTTCTCTTTAAATGCCTTTATCCGTCTATTGTTTTACCAGCCTCTAGGAATGAACAGGAGCACGATCATCAACGACGAGTCGGTATGGGACACCATGGCAACAGGTTACTACATCGATGACAACGGCCAGCTGAGAGAAGTCAGCAAGGAAGTGCCCAAGTAAGGTCGCTTTGTTTGTCTGATCCAATAACTTGTTTAAGGCCGAGCGTTAAAGTCATTGAGTTAAGGTTTAAAACAATCATATGAAATATTTCAGAATGCATTTATGTATCATATGCAGATATATCTATATACATGTGGTTCCTATATTTAAAGCACAATGAGTTAAGAAGGAACTTTCTACTAAAATTTGGTATTGAACATTAATACCAGCGTTCCTATGGGGCACATTTAATAGCGAAATACATAAAAAATCACAAAGTTAAACACGTTTTCTATACATGGTCATGACTCACCAATGTTTTACGTTTTTACCCCAGTGCCTACTACGGGGCTTTTGGTATGTCGGGTGGAATCGTGAGCACGGCTGCCGACATGAGCAAGTGGATTCTCTTCCAGCTGTCCGAGGGAGAGACGCCCGACGGAACGGAAATACTCAGCGATGCGGGATTCAGGGTCGGTAACACTTTGAATCTATTTGACATTATATAAATAGACCAATTGCAGAAATCACAGATGGGGACACAGGTTGCGATTTATTCAGATGTGGATAAGTTTGACAGCAAGTTTCTTATGTTGAACCCGCATCGATAATAGGAAAATATATTCTTATACATTTCCAGGATACACATGTGCCATTGATCCAACGTACAGCCGGTCCCGATTTCTATCGACCTGTGCATCCGGTCACATGGGCTCCACCACACAAGTACTCTACAGGATGGCAGGAGACTACCTACAGAGGTACAATAACACCTTTATTTCGAGCAAGGTTAACTAGAATGAAAATTTTACCCGAGTTGATTTTAATGTTCATTTTGTGATATATTCGTCCTAAAAACACGGTGAGCTCGCTTTACGGATAACTGCGTGTTAATCGAAGTACCGAGCAATTCGGATTACCGATGTTATACTGCAAATACAATAACAAAAACGTACTCTGTGTTATTATCATAAAGATATAATTTTCTGCCATTTAAAACACAAATGTATGCTCCATATTATTGTAGACTACGAGATGTTCATGCACACCGGATCACAGGGCGGTTACCGCTCGCAGCTCGCTATCGTTCCTTCGCTGCAACATGGCGTCTTTATTGGTACAAACAGGTCCCCGGATGGCAACCTCAGGGAACTCATCACTATGTACATCATGGACCTGTTCATGGGTATGTGGTATTTTTCGCCTCATTCGTTAAACCCCACTTAATAAATTAAACGATATAGTGGTTGAATTCTTATTAGGAATTTTAATCTAAGTCATACTTTATACGTGAATACAGTTGTTATGTATATATTATGGTAATTCTATACATTTGATATGATTCCAAACACTCATTACCTCTCTCTTTAAGATAAACGTATTTCTTTAATTCGTTATTAGGAGAGGGCCCATGGCTGAGCACCGACAACGTATGCGATTACGTAGAAACCTTCTTAGCCAATCAAACATCATGTGACCGCTGCTCACCTCGCGATATTAAGAGCTTCATCGCCAAAACAAAGGGAGAGGATGGGGTTACGGAGGAGGCACGAAGGATTGAGGAGTACGAGGGCACATACGGGGATTACGCCTATGGCAATGTCACCATTTTAATCGATCAAAGCACACAGGGATTGATCATGGAATACGGAGTGGAAAAGTGGACGTAAGTTGACTAACACAAGTGGTAGACTTTATGAATGAAGTAAAGCCAACGACCTGATTTTTTCCCCAATTACAAGTATTTCATTTTTGTTAATGAAACATTTATGAATGTAAATTGAAATATAACATGGAAAGCGAAAGATGAGGGTTCAATCTCCGGAACTGGTCTTCTTTTGGTCATTGTTTATAGACAGAACGATAAAAAAATGTCTAGGCATTATTATGTAGCCATACCTCAGCTTTTATATGCCATGTTAAAATCGGTTTTCCTTTGATTTCAACAGGTGGGACTTGACCGAAGAATCACCCGACGTCTTCTCAGGCAAAGGCCGCGAGCCCTTCTGGTTCCACGAGGTGGCGCTGTCCTTCGAGGTTGAAGGTGCCATGGCAACAGCGGTTACCATTGACTTCGAGGAAGATGCGCCTCCGCGATTTGTAAGGGGCCTCGATTTCAACAACCCGCCACCGCCGCCAACGTTGTGCGAGGACCCGCTCTAAGGGGATCGGTCTAGTTACAAACACTCATTAAAAGATATAAATTTGTGTAGGTTAAATAGACTGGTATTATTCAAATGTTGAAGCGAATGTGAATCCAAATATTTGTAATAATAGAAATAGGATTATGTGACAATGTAATTAGCTAGTGAGTAGTTTATTAACCCAGCTTTCGTGAAACGAAAACTGGGTTTGTGCAATCGGTTGGTGTCCGTCCGCCGTTAGTTAGTTAGTTAGTTAGTTAGTTAGTTAGTTATTTCGTAAACTTTTTAAAAACCTATCTCCTCTCACAGTTTTGACAGTAGAGCTGTGAAACTTTAACACAAGCTTCTATATGGTCACCTTATTATGGATTGTGCTTTTGATGAAGATCGAGCCATTGTGGTCGCCATGGTGGACTTCGCCAGTTGCGCCCAATTTGGTCTTATATATAGTAAAAAACTCATAGCTTCAACAGCTATCTTCTCCCACAGCTTTGATCATAGAGCTTTCAAACTTTAACACAGG
>LQRL01130696.1:0-16102 GCA_001703475.1 Hydroides elegans | reverse complement strand
AAACCGCATTACGCTACATTGTGCGCAATACAATGTATCATGACAGAGATTACGTATTTTTCATCATATACATGTACATGTATAAAAAAATATCCGGCTCCGAGAATTTCAAATTATCCGTTACGCACTAACTTTTAGGTTTGGTCAAGTTCTGCACAGTCGGATTTATGATGTTGGGCAGTTTTGTCGATGTTCTCCTGATTGCTACTCAGGTAAATGTATACGTATGTTTGTTTGAAAAAAAAATATCTTCGTAACCTGTTTATGTGTCTTGTAATAAGTTTATCAAACCACATTATTTTGGGGTATAACATTAAGCTTTTCGACAATTTTGCCTCAGCGAAAGTGGCCGAGGAGGTTCGGATTTTCTCGGTAAATTTTTCTTTGGCCAAACGCCGAGGGTCTTGGCTTATGTGACATCCTGTATTTACTGTTTCAAATCTGGAAACCTAAAATACACGTTAGCCTTAATCTTAATTAATGACTTCGAATACTTATACATGTAATATAATAGCGCAAATTATCTGACAATTAAATACCGATCTGAATCTTCCCCTTATGTATATATAATTTATATTATTGTAAGAATTAAATTGAATTTAGCACATGTAAAATTAATTTCCAAGTTTTAAACAGTCATTGTCCACATACTTTTATTGCAGGCTGTCGGACCAGCGGACGGATCTGATTATATCATCGATTACTACGGTGCCGGTTTAACGCGAGTCAAGTCGGACAACTACACATACATTAAGCCCCCTGTGTATAGATAGCGAGAGTGTTCGCGGGGGCGATGGAAGTCCCCAAAAGAGACTGTTGCGATATTGTATTTAGACCAATGTAGTAGTGTGTTTGCAACGTGTGTATTGTTCAGTGTATTTATGTTAATGTTTTATAACGTATTGTGAATATTTCGTCAAATAACAATCTGAAAATTGTTCATGATATTCGTCAAATTCCATGGATCGTTATACGAGTGAAAGAGCTATAAGTGATGGGATGAATGAGCGATTACCGTTTTAGTTATATTAACAGAAAAGAACGGCCCCGTAGTAGTTTCAGAATGCTATGTGTCCGAAAACGGTGACACGATAATGAGTGAGTGAGAAAATGTGAGTGAGAGAGCAATTCCTTGAATTGATCGGATTAATCTCAAGAAAAAGAGTGAACAATTCATTAAATAAATATGATTAGTCTACAGTTGAGATGTCATCATTGAATTTTCTTTTAAAAAATGAAAATATTGTTTCACTAGATTTTTTGTCTCATATTTTTTACCGTGGTTGTATCTGCGAAGTTTCAAATCAGTTTCAATTTTTGTAAGTGATTAGCTTTTTCAATTTCGGTATGTGAAATCTTAATGTAACATATAATTTGTTTTGTTCGAAATGTAGATAAAGTGACTTAATCATCAAATGACTTATCTCTAAACATATAAAAAGTTATTGTTTATAGAGAGCATTATCTGAAATAAAAGTACTATAAAATAATATACGACTTTAGATTTACGCCCTTTTACCGATACGGGATATAAACCGAATTAAAAAATATATATCGTATATACTTTTATAATTGATGCTGGCTATGTAACTATGTGTAATATGCATAGACAAACATTGTTTAAGTATGTCCTTGTTTTCAAAGCAATAATAAATTATGTGAATGACAATAAAGATAACGGCGATATAAATGAGATAACGCTCTTGAGACATTCTCGAGGGTATTCATGAGGTGAATTATCTTAATCTATTTTATGACACACCTTAACCAAGTATACTGTATAATAATGAATTTGCATCTCAATTTGATAAAAAAAACTTTCTGTCTAAATGTACGAACATGTAACGATGTATATAAAATGATAGTTTATCGTGGATTGATTCATGTTGTCATGAAATTGAATGATGTGATTAACTGCATAATGCGATAAAAAGTGGATAAACATCTAAATGTAAAATTAAATTAAATTTTTAGATTTTTTAGATACTTCGACTACTAAAGTTACATAATTGATATTAGCCATGGATATGGAAGACAAAGATATTGAGATATTAGCAGTAATAAGGTTCGACAATGTGGATCTTTTTATAACAATATTGTGGCAATTGAATTTGCATATCAATTCAGTTTTTAGTCGTCATTCGCTTTTAAGCTGGGCCGCTTACTGTGATAGTGTTGGAATAGCCACGTACCTCGTTTCGCAGCCCGAAATCATTGTAAATCGACAACCGGAAGAAGAAAAAAGTCCCCTCATCACGGCCGTTTGGAAATCCGCGCGGATCACGGAGCTTCTTTTAAAGCGCAGGGATATTAAAATCAATGAAACGGACTGCCACGGTAACACTGCTTATCAAAAAGCATGCAAAGAGGGAAATGAGAAAACACTCAGGATATTACTGGATAGCACACCGAAAAGAAAACTTATAACAGCCACAGCAGATGACATAGGATACACGGCAGAACATTACATTTGTTTTGGTGGAAATATAGAGGTCGCGAAACTTCTAACCAAATTTAAACTATTTGATGTTTCAAAGCGAGGTAACGATGGTCAACTTCCTTTAGGGAAAGCATTACAAAAAGGCCAAGTCACCATGGTGAAATTTCTTTTAGATAATGTCGAACTCACATTTCGCGATGAAAGTATTAACGACACCGTTTTCCACACAGGAAATATGACATAAACTTTTTACTTTATTGGGCAATCAATATAAAAATTCCGCGCTTAGTAAAACTTTTTCTGACGTATATTGATATAAAATCAATCGAATCGTATGCATATATCCAAAATACGTGTCTTAGTCTTGCCATGAAACGTGGTTGCTCTTTATCCGTTGAATATTTGACCGGTGCAATGCAGCACTTTGCCTTACCGGCACATAGCGTAACCAACTCTCTTTTACGTCATGTTCTTACTACGAGTCAAGATAGAAGTATCACAAAGACATGTTATTTTCTATGGGAAAAAACGATGCGATCATTACATGCATTTGTTCTGCTCTACTTTATCATGGGGTTGCGTAGAGACATGGATACTGATACAGTCAAGCAAACTTTAGAGTATACGCTGTATAAGAGTGCACTCATGAGTTTTCAAGGGGTCTACAAGCATGCGAATCAAAACGAAAACATGCTTTATTTTGCAGCGAATCATGGTCTCCTGTTTTTAATGAAGCAAATACTCTGGCATGCTACCCCACCCGTTAAGATAATCCATCTTACTGATCGTACGAATTCCAAAAATATCAGCATCCTTAATTTGTCAATGCGACACCCAGAGACAGCTAAATATTTGAAAAAAGTAATACGCTACAACCGAAGATCGTTTGATAAAACAGAAACTAATGCGTTCCGTTCCTGGTATGAACATGTGTCTAGCACATCAACGTCTATCAAAAGGAATGGACCCAAACTGACTTCAAACGACATTTTAGCGACATTTCAGAAAATGGAAGAACGCGTTTATGAAAACTCTAGAAACCCCGAAAAAGACAAAGTGCATGATATAATTCATAGTCTGTTTCTCGATATTGCGGAGGAAGTTCGAGCATTGAATCCTTTATATGAATTCATTCCGAACCTAGTGGGAAGTGGAAAAGAGAAGACTAGACCCTATTTACCTAATGAGTTTGACTATCATCTCATTTGTACGGAAATCCGACAGTTTGTAGATATAGTCTATACACAAACAAATATATGTCAGAATTTGGTCATTGTAAAACAGGAACTTGCCGACAAACTACCAAGTGAATTGTACGATAAAAACAGGCATTTTATCATAAATGTGTTAAGAGTTAAATTGGATGGTCTTATACATAAAGTGCTACCTGGGATCATGAAACGCAAGAAGTACAAGGACAAACTCACGTTGGAGACTTCTTTTCTTGATGACAAAGAAATTACTTGTCTTCGTGTTACGTGGAGAGGACAAAGTTATAGAGACATGCCTATCTTTATCGACGTGGTTGTGGTTTTGGAATTGAACTCATACAGATGCCACAGTGATTTCTTTCGGAAACCAAATGTCTCATATAAAGACAAAAGTAGATACTTCGTTTTCAACAAAGGTTTCGCTGACAGAGGCTATGTCATTGCTTTCAGTGACACCGAACAGAGACTTATGTGGTCATTACCAGATGCAGCCCGATTAGGTTTTATGTATGCAAAGGCCATACGCTTGGGTTCGCTTTTCTCCGAAGAGGTTCACGCAAGGATGCGACACGTACACAACTTAGAAGATTCTTTGCGAACGTACCTATTGAAAACATGTTTGTACTACTGTGCGATATTCCTCAAACGTACGCATCCAAACTGGTATCAAAGTCTCGCTCCGCTTGAGTGGACGTATCTCATATTCAAAGACGTCGAACAAGGTCTTCTACGTGGTTTTGTCCTATCCATATTTGCTTGGTACACCAATATGGAAAGGCTAGCAGTTCTCTTCCACTGCCCAGAACCCGTGGATATACCGGAAGACAAGATGAAAGCATGTTGCTTCGAGCGGGCAGACCTGTTGGAGATTACAAGGCATTTGATCTACGTCCTGGAGATTATTTGTGAGGATAGATCCATAAATCTGGATAGGGTCCATCAGATTATTGAAGAGAAAGAGGTCGCAGCAAACTCCTACCTTAAGTACTCAATCGATCCACTTTCTCAGGCGGATCAAGTCTTTTGGGCATAGAAAAGGCATCCATCAGATGTTGATAATGTTTGAAGGAGTGAACCATGCAATGACTATTCCTTGAATGGATCAATATACATGTATCTTGTTAACACGTTAAATCTACCATGATTCAAATGTGAGATTCTTCCGCGTGTGGGAAGATTCTTTTCGATGGCGAAATTAGGTTGCGTAACAGTAACAGTGAATAAGTTCATATTCTATGCAAAAGCATGATGTATCATAAGCTTCTTGATGAATAATCCGTCGGGTTAGTAAATGCTAAGTTTACTCATCTGCACTATTATCTATAATGTCTTATTCAGTTATACCATTACTTGTTTAAAAAAATAATAATAACTATGTATAATAGTTACTCACACAAAATTGCCGAGAAGAATAAAAATATGGCCGTTATAATTTTGACTTATGCCACCTTCATGATGTGTCTATTTTGTGGTATATAAATTAAAACTTGGATAAAATGTTCATCAAATGTACTCCTATAATTTTGCGGAAAATGCGATCATTTAGACCAATACAATAATTACGCTTTGTTCTAACGTTAAAAAAAAATAACGCTCCAGTGTGTTTGTGCTTATCACTTTTTTATGAGTAGATGTTTTAATATTGAATTTCCACATACATTATATTCAGAAACAGCATTTAACCGTGTATTGACAATTTCAATAACGTCAAAATATAATGTTGATTAATAAAAAGTTATTTTTGTTCACAATATTCTTAAAGTAAAGGTACAGCCCAACTGAAATATTATAAGGGTGTCGGTTTTTTGGTGATAACTTTTGATATATTTATTTCTCAATATTCTTACATTGTCAGTATCTATCCTATGGCCAACCCTAACATATGAATCTAATTGAAAAGAAATATATCATTTTATAAACGATTTTCTTATATTTTACTAAAATAATTTGCAAGATTTGAGGTGTTGCAAAATAACTTGACCTCACCAAATTTTCTTATTTTATCGGTGCCTGGGCCTTGTATAAATAGAATGTTTGCATATGTTTATAAATAGTAAACCACGTGAGTTTAGTCTTTTTAGTGTCGCTATATTTGCTATAACTAATTGTCCAAAACCAAATGCAATCTCACGTCCGAGAAAAATCTTTCAGATGATTCAGTATAATATCAAAGGGTTTTATAATTTATTTTACAACCCTCTTCGTCTTGTAGTTCTATAAGATGTTATGTTCCAGAGCATTGCAAATACCAGTAGCGTTTTAAATTTACGTCCGGTAAACTTTCATATGCGCCGAGCATAGGACCTTATTATTACGTCAGTTGATCAAGTTAAGAGGATGTGATAAGGGTGTGGTTTTCCTAATGAATAATTTGCTTTTTATGCATCGTCCTATGGTGATATACACTAAGACCTTACACATAGACTCTAGAATTTGTATATAAATTCTACTGTTAATTGATAATAGTAGATCTACTTATGAAACCGTGAAAAAAAGACGTAACCCAGTCTAGAGACAAACACGTTACGGTTCGTGGTAAAGATGAGCTATTATACAATGTTTATCATTTTACAACGAACATGTCACATTAAAAGTATATTATTCAATTAACTTTCAATAGATTAATATGACAAACCTTTCAAAATGAGTGTTCATTCAATAGAATTCCGAGAAAAGGGTTTGAACCATATCAAAGCGAAAACTATGGCATGTTCTATTTTATTCAGAATAAAGACAACAAAAGATTCTCGTAGAGACAACAGTGAACCAAACACTTTTGCCTTTCTATAAGGCCTGACCCTAAAAGCGTTTCCACGCTCTTTTACTAGAGAGTTCAAGTCATACGTTTGAACGTTAAAAGTCTTTATCACAATTATGGAACCATGGGCTGTCCCTACCCCAATACACAAGAAAATAAGTTTGCAATTTTCCCGGTATGTGATTTTTTAATTAGGGTTTCGTCAATCGTTTTAAACGATGCTTGCAAACTTTGCATAAGTTGATACACTGCTTTGCAATTTTGGAAAAAACCGACACCCTTATTATATTTAAGTTCGGGTTTACATGTATATCAAAACCATACCGAAGGTCGTAAAAAAATTTGATTTAGATATAATGGATTTTCCTTTTCAGAATTAGCTTAGATAAATAAAAAGCCATCTGGATCCTTAATCATTGCTAGTAAGCCATGTACCAGGAGAAAGGATGCAAATCAAATTCCTTTATGTTAAAAAGACAAGCTGCGACTCTGTGTGTGGCTAGTTTGCATTCAACTATAGTTATCTATGCTTAGGCATTATGACATCGCACGATTGGTATATAATGTATAATTCATGAATAAAACTGCGCAAAAAAGAGTTTAAAATATTTTATTTGTCAAACAGTTTTCTAACTTTCATAATGCAATCCATATGATAACATTTAAATAACGCCAAACATCCAACTATATCTGCAGTAATTGGCGGATACGTATTCGCACTACGCCGTGCGGTATATTATACGAAACCATACCATATGTATGTAGTCTTGATTAATCAGAATATTAGAAACTATGATCAATTTATGCATTAATTATTACCTCATGGATCCCTAACATCTTGCCTTGCAGAAGAAATTAGGCCTTAATATGCGCTACGCATCAACAAAAACTAAATGAGCCCTACCCCTTTACCAACGTTTTCTGATTATTTTAACATTGAAATTCAATTTTATATAATGTCCATTAAACTGTTACTATTTGTATTGATGACCCAAGTGAAGTTTGCTACAAAAATCTCCTCTACAGTTAACGTTTCTCAAAAACAAAAACCTTCCAACTTCCATCATTTTCACATAGGCTACATTGTAGCCTAATGACATACACGTTGAATGAGCCTGAATACATTCTTTAGTCACGATTTAATCATGTTTTCATGTTAAAATGTCTCAATTTGTATCAAACACATCATCTGTGACCTCTGGCAGATAGGGTTTGTCATACTTCTTCTTGCGCACCTCTTGAGCCTTTTTAGATGATATTTTCTCTTGATATTTCGTGCCATCCTGCAGCTTTATAAGTCGTCGAACCTAGACATAAACAGGCATAAATTATTTGACATGTGTATACTACATATGTTTAGAATGCATCTAATTAGATCTGTGATGGTAATGCATTTTAGTAAAATCATTCTTATTGAAAACATAACAGGTTTAATAGTTAATTGTCAGTTTCACCTACTATCGAACCCTGAGTGGTCTCGAATAAAAGAGATATGGAAGATAAAGTGTAATCTATATATATAACTTTATATATGTGTTTGTATTTCCACGGCGACTGCCATGACTCTATATGAACTCTTTATAAACACATGCACACATTGTTTATGGTGAGAACAAACAATGCCTTCACCCTTACCGAATTCGGAGTAGTATAATGCGGGTTGTCCCATAACGTCATTCCTCCGAAACTGCCTTGAAACACTTTGATTGGATTCAGGACCAGTCTCGGACCTAAAAAAAATCACTATCATGTTTTTTTTTCAAAATTCACAACTGCATCTACTGGCCATTTTTCGTGATTTGTCCAAACTTGACTTTAGAAATTGTTTTTATTTCATCGAACATACGCGTGTTCAGTTTTAATTTATAAAATTTGTGTTATGGTGAGATTCTGTAATAGAGTGTGATATTTAGATAATATCATTTTGGTCAACATTATATCGGCATTTGCACAAACTTATTTTAAATCGAAGGTTGAGTCATTGTCTTAATAACAAATTAAAATGGAATGGCATTATTCCAAACATACCAATCTCTGCTAGTTCAGCATTCTCCTCAACGATCTGATAGTTTCGAAACCATATCCGATTATCGGCTATGGAAAACGTGTACACGTTGTCGAAAAACGGTTGGCTTTTTGGGTGATGATTCGGAGTACCGAACGTCTGTAAAAGCAAGGATTTGATCATCTGAGTACACATAATCAAAAATGGTATGCAACGTATAGCATTATTAAATTTATCATGACCATATTTGTCCTCTGTATCCCACCACAGGTAGATTCCTTATCTCGATGTTACGATTAAGGACAACGGGTATTTTAATTTATCAAAATGATAAGCAGTCACATACGCTGATGATAAAATGTGTCAAAGACTTAGCAAATGATGCAATGGTTTAATGATTTTGATTAGTATTACCTGAATAAGTGTTTCCTTCATCAGTCTCCAATGGGGTTCCTCGTCAAATGCCTGTTATCAAACAACATTCATTGTGAAACAAATATTAATGAGTCTTATTCATAAGACAATGAGTTATCATAACTTTTTTCCAACTTTGTTTGTTATGTCAACGATACTCTTCGTATAATTCTAACAAAATGCTGATGCGAAGAATAATGAGACAAAATTCAATTAATTCCAGAATCTCCGGTCAAATCGTTTGAAAATGAGGTATGCACGTGTTTCATAACCGTTTTTTTTCTGTGCATATTTGAGAGGCTAATTGTACACTCATTGTGACAAAATGAATTTCAACTTCAACCTTGGCTATATTTTCTGTGAAAACATTATCATAGAACTGATTCGAAGAGCCCTTTACCTTGTTAAACGTTAGCAGAGGCCTAGATCCTTTCAAACAATTTCCAGTCATCTTCAATTCCGCCAACGTGTGAACTAAAGCATTTAAGGAATGTTAATGGTAAACATACGATAATTATATCACTGTAAAAATGCCTTAAAGACTTATCCTTCACATACATTTCAATGACTGGTATGAAGGCTTAATGATGTAAGACAATGGTAATATGTGTTCCTGGAATGGAATTGTCAATATCATTATGACCTATGACTATGAGTAGATTTTCGTGATCAAAATAACAATTATATATGTCGCAGCGAAACTTTAATTTTCAGCGAAACTTTAATTTCGCTAACGAAAGATTAATTTTTCGGATCATGGAGGTTTTTTATGTAGAAATGTTATATATACGGCTTTTAATCACTGTTAATCTTAAACATATGTATAGAAATATATTATGGGTCATCTAACCAATCTGTCAAAAGCCTTTTATGGAGTTCTTTTCAATAATGTAATCGAAGAAAGCCGATTAATCCCCGAGTTCAGTTCATGACTCAACTCACGGATAATCCTATCTGGGAGTGTGCTTTATGTCACTGATACACATAATTAGATCAAAAGATACATGAAACATAATCATTTTAGGCCAAATGCTAAATTTTGACTGTTAAATATCTTAAATATACTATTTTTTCCAACATCATCATAAAAATTAATCTTTCGCTAGCAAAATTATAGTTTCGCTTAAATTAAAGTTTCGCTGCCACATATACATATACAGTAGAACCTCGTTAAACCGAACACCTCGGGACCGGCACAAACTGTTCGGTTTAACCGATTTTCGGTTTATCCGATATCATTTATAAAGAACATATAGAAATTGGGACCTCAACATTTATTCGGTTTAAGCAATAATTCGGTTTAACCGTGTTCGGTTTAGCGAGGGTCCACTGTATTAAAACAACCTATATTTCTAGTTTAGTTTTTTTTAAAGTATATATTCATGTGTATTTAGTTTTTACCGAGAGTGAAACAATATGCAATATATACTGACCATTTTCGACCTGAAACTTGATCGAAGGTCCATCCGGTACGTTAGCTATCCTAAAGAAACACAAAAGCCACCATTACCAGCAAGTCCTCATTAGAAAGTTCTCAATAAAACTCACTTTTCATATCATTTATGCCACTCTAAAATGGTTTTGCTTTATAAAAGTACGAACAAATCACTCATGCCAAAAAGTACGCAAATGAAATCCATGTAGCCGAGCATATAAGCGGTTAAAACAACTTAAACCATAAACGATTATCCGTTTTATTTGATTTCCAACAAATGTTTAGGGTATAAATTTTTACTCGGAATTGAGACTGACTCACTTACCACATGTACAAGTCCATTTTCTTCCTTGCTTCAAAGTAAATGCATTTCTGGCAATTTTTCATTTCACAAATCTAAACAAGAAACAAATAAATCCATTGCTTTTCAAATTTGTACATTATAAACTGTAAGCTTTAAAATAAATAAGACAAGCTCTTGCATTTAATGATATTCTTTAGTCATCATTAATCTAAACATCGACAGTTAAGTGAGCTTTGAACCACGTTTATTTTCAAATTATTAGAAAAACTTATGACAGCTGCTTAAGTTGTTTAAGCCTTTTAAATTCAATTTATCTAAATTAATTCATTGTACAGCTAAGATGTTAAGGCATTAATAAAATAAGGAAATCTAAACATCATTCTCACCTCATTCACAATAACTAGTTTGTCTTTCCGATCCATCTTTGTCTCTACAAGTAGTAGTACAATGCATAATATTTTTCAAATCAAATAGAACATATACACCATAATATGTATATAAACATGATTAATGCTATTCAAAATGGCATTTCAAATTACAAAGTACCGGTAGTATCAGGACAAATGTGTGGTATGCATGCATTAACTTAATATAATGAACTCGAAAACGGCATGAATGTGCATTTTTCATTTGTTAATGTTACTAGCGAGTATTAAGGCTCTGATAACCTTAATTGTATCTTTTAGTATTCGCTCTTTTTTCCCTTCGAATTAGTATATTTCATCAGATGCTTTATGCATTGAATACTTTAGATATCCTTTACCTGATTTGGAATGAGGCATCATGCCTTTAAAATCGTTCATGAGATGCCGGTCTCGATATGATATTCCCCTTGACGCAAATATCAAAACTCGTTCTTTGTTGGTCCATTTCGACTGATCAAAATAAAATATAAACATCGAACTCGTAAAGCAAATACTCGTTCAAACAATCACAAAACACAATAATATACTCGTTGACATTTCTTTTTTAAAAAACCTCCATTATTGTATGAATTTTATTGCATATGCTAGGCGTATACGATTATTTCGTTCAAAGGAAGGGGTTGTTTAGGTTATTCATGTTCAGGGAACATTTTAACAGGTGAGTATGACTAGAATTCAATCATGTAATACATCTTGTCAGATTGACGCGTATAATAAGCTGAAACTTATAATGTTGAATTTGAAGAATGAATTTTTCAACTTGCGCATTTGACGCTCGCATGTTTAATCATAACTTGATAATCACACATAGTCTGGTGACTAGCTATTTATTCAAGGTATTTTTTTTTGCTGATATTGAAAGTCAAACTGACACAAATACATATATAAGCATGTGCATAGTATTAATACATATATTCTTAAAAACTCAAACATATTTGCACCTTTATGCAAATTTTATTGTAAGAAAAGAACGATCATCAACCACAAGCGCCTAATCAAAGACCATTAGCCAATATGTGGTACACAATAAGTATAAGAGTTGTTAAAATCTTATTTTTAGTCTTTGGATTATATTTTTATATCATTGGTCCTGTTTTTTTTTTATTAAACAGGAGCATTAACCACATGGGAAAAATACGAGGACAGCGAGGTGTTTTCGGCTAGATTTTGAGTTTATTGGAAGTTGATAAGATATGAAGTCTTTATCAACCCATTTGCTTTTATGATTATTATTCTATATAGAATAAAACAACTTTTAACATAATAAAACGATGATTCGTTGGAAAGATCAATTTCGACAGAAGTCTTTATCTTCAATAAATCACATCGTTTAACAGTGTTCCTATCGTAATGCAGGCTTGTCATTATTAATCGAATTTAACATGTATGGCATGTAAATAATTGATTATGGCTTGAAGTTTATTGATGAAATGTCATATCTCGATTATCGCCCATTATATTCAAAGACATTTTATATTAGTTTTGACCAACAAATTTAAGTTTATATTTCTATCATACAATGTCACATTGTCATTCAATAGTGTATAGGTAATAGTAAGTTTTGAAATGTCAGATAATGCGTTATTTTAACTTTCGCCGTAAAGACCTTACGAAACGAAATACCTTCTTGACCTCGTACATTTTCCATAAAAAAAAGAACCGAACCGAGAATTTGGGTTTTCGGTTCTCGGTTCGAATCGAACCATTATTTTTCCTCGGTATGCGGTTCTCGATTTGAACCGTCACACCCCTAACTCGTACTGCAATGCCCATTGACCATGGTCTTTCTCTTCTGACTCTGAGCTTCTCACTTTATTACTAAAACACCCATCAACTAACATACAAACAAAAATCAAATTCACGTCCGAACATTCATTTTGTAAATGGTAGTGAATTCGTTGTTACGAGCTACGAAGTTACGTAGTTGATCGTACATAATCTTCAAAGTTCAATCCGATTAACAATTTCTACACAAATCATTCATTTACAACATTCATATTTGTATTCTCTAATAAAAAGTTCGATATTAGGTGATGGTGGATACAGAAAATTCAATCTCAAGTAAAACAATGAATGAGGTGGACATACGCATTCAAAACACCCAGTTGGTCGGAACGCATACCACGAGAATGGGCGATAATAGAAGACATTATAATATTTCATACAGCTTTTAAGCCTCACCTTTTTCTTGACTGGTTCATCTGAATTTCTCACCGGTTTCACATTATCCACACTATTTTTGGGGGTTTTGTCTTCTTTAACTTGCTGAATCTTTCGTTTTTTACCCATGTTTATTTTAATTAGACTGTAAGTCTGAATGTTTTGTAATACCAAATAAACTGGTTTTAACAAGTATAATGCAATCGCCTTTTACAGTTTTCGGGCTAAAAAGAAACACCTGGACCCCTATTCTACGCTACCTTTATCCTCAAACTTATCCTTAAATTTGAGATTGAGAATAACTTTTAAGGGTGACGTTATTCTCCGCTACCCTCACCCTAACCCTTATCCTCAAATTTTTAGGGTGACCTTGAGATTTTTTAAGGTAGCTCCAGAGTTCCTCAAGAAGTAACTTTATGTCATAAAAATGCCTTTTATATTATTTTAATCCGTTTTCGACAACCGGAACGTGAAATTATATCTAATATATGGACTTTCTGAGTAAATTACGTCTTGTTCACCAGATAATACTTAAAAATCTAATTTCGAAATTTCATGCGAAGGTCAATATTTTTTCTTTATTGCTTTAATTTTGAATATTTTACAATATTATTACGCTCTAAGTGAATTTAAGCTAAATATAACTTTCCATCATCTTTTGTATGAATTTCGTAATAAAATAAAATTTATTAGAAAAAAATGTTTCTTCATGATGTTAGATTAAATTTTCTGGACAACTATGAAATTTAAATTTTCATTCATAAAATTCCATCGTAGTAACAGTTTTCAAAATAGTTGGATTTTAATCTTAAGTTTGAGGGTAAGGATGAAACTTAAGGATGAGGATAGCGGAGAATAGGGTTCAAACTTAAGGGTAAGGTTTGAGGGTGAAACTTACTACCTTTAAGGATAAGTTTAAGGATAAGCGGAGAATAGCGGTCCAGTGTACTCGTACTTACTTGGACCTTACTTCAACATTTTTATTTATACGGACTCACTTATTCAGCCAAAATGCAGTTCGAGTACGGGTATATTGGCCGGACAAGCAGTTAAGCAAAGATTTTTTTAAAATTTAATCTAGTTTGCACGAAATTGGTTTTGTATAAATCGAAAAGCAATACGAGTTTTCACAATATTAACTTGTTGAGTTGTTCGTGCTTCATACATGTAGTTTTTTGCAAAAAAAAAATTTCACAATATTTCTCGCTATTTTCTTCAGAAATTGAGTCGAGTTTGAGAGTTAATTTTGCTATAGCCATGAATATCCTGTGCTTTGTAATTAAATGTTTAATGATCTTCATTATATTTCTCGCTTTATCTCAGAACAATGGCATCGGGTTTTAGAGCTGCTTCAACTATTACCATAGTTATCACGTGCTTTATAACTCGTTACAAATGCGCGAGTGACGGCATCGCCAGCCTACCTCCCATCGGTTGGATGTCCGGTCAACGATATATATGCAATGACGACTGCACCAATTATCCAGACGACTGTATCAGGTAGTTATCTCTCAATTTATAATTCAAAGACAATTTGGCTTTATCCAGTATCAGTCCCACTATGCTTGAAATGTCGTTTACGAAATATGGTTAATTTCCCATATACGAAACAACGGGCATCATAGCAATTTAATCCCACTAAACGGATTAAAGGGGACCATTACAGGATATAGCCAGTAATTATCCCCCGTGAAAACGAGGGGATATAGGGTTGAGCTTGTCCGTCTGTCCGTCCGTCCGTCTGTCTGTCCGTCTGTCTGTCCGTCTGTCTGTCCGTCTGTCTGTCCCGCTTGAGATAGGGTACTTTGTGCACGCGAGTTGGGTATGAAGGAGTTGAGCTAGAGCTTTGAAATTTTATACACGTATAAACCGAGGTCTGAAGTCGTGCCTCGTCAAGGTTTCATCGCGATCGGTTGACAATTGTCGATTCTGGAGCACTTTAAAAATTGTCGATTTAAAACTGTTTTTCAGATGTTAAGTACTTTGTGCACGCGAGTTGGGTATGAAGGAGTTGAGCTAGAGCTTTGAAATTTTATACACGTATATACCGAGGTCTGAAGTCGTGCCTCGTCAAGGTTTCATCTCGATCGGTTGAACATTGTCGATTCTGGAGATCTTTAAAAATTGTCGATTTTAAACTTTTTTTCATATGCCAAGCACTTTGTGCAGGCAAATTTGGTCTGAAGCAATTGAGCTAGAGCTTTCAAATTTTATACACGTATAAACCAAGGTCTGAAGTCGTGCCTCGTTAAGGTTTTATCTCGATCGGTTGACAATTGTCGATTCTGGAGCACTTTAAAAATTGTCGATTTTAATCATTTTTACAGATGTCAAGCTCTTTGTGCAGGCGTGTTTGGTATGAAGCAATTAAGCTATACCTTTCGAATTTTATACACGTATAAACCGAGGTCTGAAGTCGTGCCTCGTTAAGGTTTTATCTGGATCGGTTGAAAATTGTCGATTCTGGAACACTTTGAAAATTGTCGGTTTTAATCATTTTTACAGATGTCAAGCTCTTTGTGCAGGCGTATTTGGTATGAAGCAATTAAGCTATACCTTTCGAATTTTATACACGTATAAACCGAGGTCTGAAGTCGTGCCTCGTTAAGGTTTTATCTGGATCGATTGAAAATTGTCGATTCTGGAACACTTTGAAAATTGTCGGTTTTAACATTTTCACCCGATGTTAAATACATTGTGCACGCGAGTTTGGTATGAAGGAATTGAGCGAGAGATTTTTAATTTAATACACATATAAACCAAGGTCTGAAGTCGTGCCTCGTCATGATGTCATCTCGATCGGTTGAAAATTGTCGATTTTAGCACTTTAAAAAGTAGCGAAAAGTTCAGATATTCAGATGAGGAAATGCGGGTGATAATATAAGATATTATCATTTAAGTACGTGGTATGTGCTTATATAAGCAAACATGCTTATATAAGCATATTATT
>LQRL01130642.1:5445-27254 GCA_001703475.1 Hydroides elegans | reverse complement strand
TTTTGATTTTTCTGATAGAAAACCAAAATATGCGAAAAGGATTCTTCATCCGAGGGATAAAGCACGATACTTGGTCGGATTTCTATTAGAATATAATCTTCAGATAAACATATAAAACTAACAGGTAGTTTTTAGAGCTTATTCTGAAGTTACAAGCAAGAAACCCAGAAAAGCTACTGCAAACAAATATTCAATCTCCTACCAGAATAAAGATTTCAAGAAATCAAATGTGAATATAGGTTATTCTCTCACATAATAATATAAAAAGACTTGATTAAGATACATATGCATCGGCTGTTACGTTTACAAACATAATCCTAGCGCAAAATAATCGTTTTTGAAAAAAAATCTTTGTTTTGTTCAGAAAAATTGCAAGCGAGGAAGAGCTGCTACAAGAATAATCATTTACCCGAATAAACCATTGAGGAAAATTCATTGAGTTCCCTCGATTGGGCATCTTTGAAAATAATGCATGATTAAAAGCATTTGTAATAAGACAGTTTGGTACAGTTAATGCTCGCTTAAAATATTCATGCCCCTGGAGATCACATATCTTTTTTGTTTGATTTTGAAATGTTTTAAACCAAACTTTTTTTTCACGGGTTACAAAGCACGCCATGTCGCATCCTTAAAAAACATGTACACCATTTTCTTTCCACATTTCACATATTACATATCTTTCTTCTAACATATTCATTGTAGCTCGGAACATTCGAAACCTTTAGACTCCTTAAAAGCTGAACATATCAGCAATGCTGATTTTCTCTTAATTGAATGCGATTTTCAATTCCCAACCATAATTAAACTAGAAAGTACTATCGCAAAAAGGCAAAGATTTTAATAGTCTTTGAAAACCTTTATATACATTTACAAGCAAATATTTGCATATCTAAAGTCGAAACTTGCCATGTCAAAGCTTCAAAGTGCTTTTACACTATCATAGCATACATTTTACATTGGATTGAAAATCAAATGTGGAAATAAAATTAGGATATCATTAACATAATTTTTTCATCAAACATAACATACTATTTAAATCTAAATTTCGCTTTGCTCCGCACTTAATTGTCCACATTTAATTGTTTTACACTGTCCTTTTTACTTTCCATGCTATTTAACACGTCACACTTTTCTTGGCACTTGCTTAATTTATGACGTAATAATTGTTTTGCGCAGCTAAATAATGCATCAAGCGTTGTAACCAAGCAAACTGCGTTCTTTAATACAAAAGTATCGTTTACGCCTTTATTTGGCACCTTACTGCATTGTGTTTTATAGATTTGTATGTTGAAAATCGTTTAATCAGGAGTACCCAGCGATCTATTCTGTGAAATATCTATTCTTTTCATATATCTATCTTGCTGGCATTTTCACAGAACAGAATAGATAAAATATTGTGTTTCAAATATTTCGTATTTTCCTGGCATTTTATACGAATAAAACCAATTTATAATTATGTCTCTAATAGATTAAAACGTTGTTGGTTTATTTAAAAAATCGAGTTTAAGTTTATAATAATTAGTGTGATACACTTGTACAGTTGAGATTTACATAACAAAGTCTAAAAAGACACTTTTTTCAAACTAAGTGCTAATCAACATTTCTGTATATCAATGTTTTATTCTGCTGGCAAATTTGTGCAAGTTTGCTGGCACGATATTTTTTGTGTTCCTTGCTGGTAAATTAAGAATAAAACCATTCAATAAATACAAATAATTATCAGGTTCAAATTAGTCTAGAATTCATTTCAGGCCAAATGGAGTGAAATAAGACACTATATAAAAATGGCCTGTTGGGTACTCCTGTTTAATTATATTTAAAAACGAAATAAAATACTTTCGTGAAAATTGCGACGTGATTAAAATCATTAGGGTACTGTAGTACCCCAGAAATCTCTCCATGGTCCGCCATTTTGAATCTGTGAGCCCATAGTATTATTTCTGTTTTCAAAAACGCATTGTCTTTAACCAAAAAAAAATGTTCCCGTTGTATAAAGGCAAAAGAAAAGCTTCGCTTTTCTTTGCCGATTAAACTAAGTATGTACCCATTTAAACGGAATGAAAATCGACATATACATGTATAGATAAATGCTCACAATAACTACTGAATTCGCTGAATTAAAGTGAGATGTGGCTCAGTAAATACCAATATTCTAAGATTGAAAACTGCAACGGAATTGTTTAACTAATTTGTTATTGAATCGTTAAGGTGACTCCATCTCGTTATATTAATTATTCGAAGCATAATATTGGTGTAATCATGAGCGCTCAATGAAGAACAACTAGCTGGAATTCATGTCAATAGTAAATTACATGAATATGATAATGCGATCAAAGCCACTTCTTTATTTAAAATGTACAAGTTTAGTCGAGTATGTAAACTTTGCGACATGTAAATTTATGCATAAATATATACATGAATTAATAACTGTTTTTATTTAAAGAAGACTTCCATGAAAAAAATGGAGTTCATATAAATAGATTTTGCTGCATTAATTATAAGTGTAAATTTAATACTCATTGATATCAAAGAGACTGGATTAACAAATATTAGCAGAAACAATGCATATTCGATTGAATTTTCTTATAAAGTTAATTTTAAAGGAAAGAAGCAACCATATCTATTTGCAAATAGTGTGATGATGTACATGGTTATAATTCAAGTTTTTTTTTATTTCGCCTTGCCGAAATGGGTGCAAACCCTTAGGGTTCAGTCATCGGGCAGCGGCAAATTTGCCGCAGACCCCATAATTTGGTCTAAATGATCTGCGGCGTGGCGGCGTGCAATTTGGTATAAATGATCTGCGGCGTGGCGGCATGCCGCTGCCCGATGACTGCACCCTTAAGAAAAACGGTGATCTTACTAGCGATTAGTAAAAAATCGAAAATCGCAGATATTTTCTCGAGATCAGCCCCTAACCCAAATCTTCCCCGATTCATATAATCTTTGCGATGGCTTGATTTGATTTTTATATTGCAATCAATATCATAGATAGTATTCCTAGTAGAAACAAATATATAAACATTGTTTGCGTATGGTTGGCATATCTGAAGAATCATAGGAGCGCGAACATTTTCTAAGACCTGCAACAATGTCCAAAGAGTACACTTTTTATTCAAATATACAATGTGATTCTCGGTTGTTTTCCCAAGTCTCAAATAAATTCGTGTTGTAGACAACTTTTGAAAATTGTCATATAACAAATTAACATGTAGCCAGCTGAAAAGTGTTTGGATTGCTAAGTATATGATATTTTAAGGTATTATAGTTTTTACATTTGCACAATTTTTAGCAGTATTTTTGTTTAAGTTGATCATTGTTTGTCTGTTTGACTGCTACATTTTTGACCTGGTTTGATGTTTCAAATCTTTGGTTGATGCTCAAAGTCACAATTACTCACTACTGTATTTCTATAACTGAGAATAAATCGTTTTTTTTCGAATTCATTTTCGAATTCTTTTCAGGGAGTATAATGCTGGATATCTTATAGTAAGAAACAGGAAAAAAAATAATATTTTGTTTCCGATGTGCCCTGACTTTGACGATGTCACGGATTTAGATATTCCAGCTCATATTCTAATCAAATTTTCAGTGTTAGGTTAAATTCGATCGCAAATCATACATAATTTCTTTTTTTACGTGTGTCATTGGATAACAAACTATATCACATCATTTGAATATCATTTGATACGTATGCAATGCTTTTGTTACATGTTTTAACCAAATAATAACACATTGATGAATAATAAATCAGCTTCTCCTGTAACTTGCATATTCAGCTACAGAGATCTTTTGATGAAACTTGTTCAGGATCATATGATATCCAGGGGATTATAGTTATATTACAGCAGCACTGCGATCGTGCGATTGCAACCTTGTTTTGAACTTAATCAACATGATCACTTTACATTTTACTCATGGTCTCTTCACATATAGCTGTTGAAAGGGATTTGTGCGTTTAGTAAATCATTTTTGAGGATAAGAAACAATTTATTAGCCTACAAATATGTTTGCAAAAGGAGCTACGCTGAGTTTTATTGTGCAAATTGCAATTATTTCGGCCCATGAATTTGTAAAAACAACATTCACTGAGTTAAATGGTTATAAATTGACTTCAAGCAGAATTGAAACACTATTTGTAAGGAACAAAATACAGTGCGTACGTGCCTGTAAAGGAAACCCGAATTGTACATCAGTCAACTTCAATCAGGTTGAGCAAACAGCGGAATGTGAACTAAATTTTGAATCCACGAAAAGAACGGCAAATCTCATAGAAGAGACAAGCAGCACATTTTTGTGTAAGTTAAAGAATGTATTTCTTAATAACTTTTTCAAAAGTTTTTGCAATGTGTTTTTCATTTAAAAACTTGAATGCCTAATAGATGTTTCATTTTAATTTCATGTTGAATTTAATCTGATATTTAGAGAAGGGCTAGTGAATAATTAGCGAACATTATCAAATAAAATAATTTCTTACCTTTGACATCTCATATTTTATCTTTAACTATTTTGTCAGACATTGGTAACTTGACCTGTATGAACAGTGATGAAATCCGATGGGCATGTAAGTAGTTTTGCATTAAACATAATTTTGAAATTCAAAATTCTATTTCTTAGGTATGGTGTTGAATCTAATGTAGGACAGATAATGGTATTTACATGGTTTATTTGGTTTTGATATGTTTACGAATATTTTTTTTTCAAATACAGGCTTCAGTTGAATCTGGGTTTTACTTCTTATCTAATATGGTAATTTCTTAGGCGCAATCCGTTTGAATAAATTTTTATCCAGGTTCTAGTTAAATTGTACAAATAAAAATTACACGACTGGATTCGAATGTTCTTCGATATATTGTTTTATGTTTTGTCCATGAATCTTGGAAATTTTTGTCGAGATTAAAGGTCTGTATAGTATGAAAGTTGGCAGCTTTTCCCTTTTCAAGATAAAATATTTTGAAATTTTAACTTTCGTACAAAATCAGGTTTGAAAGTTTCGTTCAACAAAATCATGCATGAGTCTGAAAAGTTCTTCGTGTCCAGTCATTAAAGCTTTGTACAGAATGAAGCTTTCGTCCCTAAATTTTTGCTCTATAATATTTACACTGAAAACACGAAATATGAATGATCGGTTATATAGTTAATTTTCTACTACATGTACATGTAACATGTTCATGTTGTTTATCATATGTGAAAGTTTGGTTGCACAATTTTCACTGTTTCTCTTTATGTTTAAAATCGCAAGGAGCGATAATGATGTCGCTCTTTGCGATTTCATTTACAAAAAATAAAAAGAACAAGTGACTTGCTTGAATTTTCACAAATAACGTTTTTTTTCGATAAAAAATTGTATGTGCAAAAATGGGTTTCAAAGGTTGGAGATTCAAAAAAAAATATCTTAACATGTGCTAAAAATGCCTACGAAACCATTAAAAAGCGGTTACATAAATTTAGCAATTCGTGTCGTCGCTTGTTATTTTCACTTCTTTTGCCCAACATATCACCAGAATAAAAGTCGGGAATGGGCTTATCTCTTAACATAATATTGCAAACATCTTAGATAAGTTTTGTAAAAATTATATTTTTTATAGTAGGATATCATTTTATAAATGTTATTCATAGTTATGTTTAAAATATTTGATTTTCATTTATCTTTATACTTTGTTTGTTCGTTAATTAGGTTTTAACCTTAATCCTACTATATATGTCTTCAACTGGATTGATTTATTGTGGAATTATTATTGTCTTTTAAAAAAAATACCCAACCTAACTTATATTATATATTATAACTGTATGGTGTCAGCCCTATCTAATATACACTTTAAATAGACGCAAAAGTGAATAAATAAAATCTCCAAACTTTTAAAATTGATATAAATATTTAATCAAAGCTGAAGCTCCAAATACACCACGAACCACAGCCGCTGCCACAACTATGGAACCATTTGGTAGGCAGTTTATTTGGTCTTTTAAATTACTGAATAGTTTTAATAATGTGTAATATTTCATTAGCTATTTCTGTGCAAATAAATTTCATTTTCTTTAAATAATGCTTTATCAAGGAATCAACCTCTCATCATACACCACGTGTATTTTTTTATTGATGATTTTGCAATAAAATATATACAGTAGAAACTCCTTAAACCGAACAGCTCGGGACCGGCGAAAATCGTTCGGTTTAACCGATTTCGGTTTATCCGATAAGATTTATGAAGAAAATATAGGGCCTCGGATCGCAAAATTGGTTCGGTTTAAGCAATAATTCGGTTTAACCGTGTTCGGTTTAACGAGGTTCCACTGTAATTTAATTCTCAATGGAGATTGCCCTTTCTTGTCCTTTTAAGCCTGCGTGAGTCGCCCTCCGCTCCCGACGGTACCTGTGCAATCATGCAACGGACGGGAAACATGCTCCTCTTTTGACTTGGCAAATCTATCAGGTATATTTGGAACTAAGTTAAGATTAATACTTTAATTAAACTATTTTTTGTTAAAAAACAGTTAAACTTTCGACACGATAAATGTATTTTACATATTATAGTCACCAATTTGATCGTGTCACAATTTTTTTGCATTAGCTTTAACATATAAAATATAATTCTTATATTCGAAAACATAAAAAATGCCAATATATATTTGCAGGCTTCCTCGTAGACCTAGTGAGAATTGATCCAAATGGCGGCATCGAAGTGGTTTGGCAAGGCGATGCAAATGGTCCGAATAGCATAATCACGACGTATGGAGTTGCCCTGATGCCCCAATCGAGATTATACGCACGCATTCAAGGTAGCGAGAACCCAGAGATCTTCTTGCCATTCAATGACTTTCGAAATGATGGTCCCGTTTGTTTCATTGATCTAGAATTGGGATGGCGGTATTTTCAAATCATTTAGAACAAAACAATAATGTGACTTTATAGGGTCAATTTGGTGGCAAAATAAAAAAATGTTGAGATAAAATTCATTTCGGAAATTATTCATACCCAAACTAATTTATAAGTAAAGTGTCTAACAACAGGGAAGCTCTATTGTTTGTCAATGCATTCGTTGCATTTCAATACGATCATTGTGCTTACAAAGACAAGAAGAATTTCTATTAAACCTACATTGTTTGTTTGGCAGCAATTCAATTTGTGATCACGCCATTATATACATTTTAATAACAATGTATGAAAATATCTATGGAAAAAAATAATACTGTTTATCGTTGCAAAAGTATCCTTTCCAGTTAACACATTCGTCAATCATGATATCAGGTGAAACTCATGACCGTCTATAATGATGAAGTCATATTTTGTGACATTGCAATAGCTACTGGTTCACTAAAATTGTATCATTTTACCTCATGTTTAAGTCATATTTGCTAGTTATGGATTACATCTTTAGTAATTATAATATAGTAAAAGTTGATGTCATATTTTTTATCTAAAGTAAAATACGTCACCTGTTATCATTAAAGCTAATGTCATTGTTAATATGAATCGTTACCTTGGCATTAAGTCATAATTTTAGTAGCAGATTGTGAGGCTAAAATATGTGTTATTTTCATTTGAACTTTGTTTCTAAATATTCATGGTGTATAAAGGTTTTACATATGTGCTTACAGATAATGACTTTGTGCTCATGTACGTGTAAATATTCACTGCTCCCATATATGGATCTAAATGTTTATATTTGCTTATTAAAATCTGCGCTGATTCAGTTTAATGTTTTGAATTCTTCAGTGTGCGACGATTGTGTTGTTGGATACATGAATGTTGTAATGTTAAATGAAGGATTCTATTCAATTATTTTATTTCATTTATCTAATGAATTATGTTTATTGTAACGTAAAATAGCGAAAATATTACAGATATATTTAATGATAGATTCCTTAATAGAAAAATGGTAAAAACTAAAGATTTTGGCAAGAAATTATTGGGTTGTTTAAAAATAGATGTACCTAAATATGTATATTTTGTTACTCGTTACTCCAAGCCAGAATATATATACATAGATGTCATATAAAAATAAAATGTGTAGTTTTAACAATTTCTAAGAATCTTAAGAAAAATATAGAAATAGAACGTAGCTTTTTCAATGTGAATAACAAAAACTACAGAGAGTTTGGAATACTGATCAAACGGTTATGTCATAAAGCCATTTTTTGTAAAGCCACAGAAACAGTGTCATGTGCGTATGATGTTTGAAATATAATATGTGTATACAGATCTTAGATAGCAGCAGCCAAACATAATACACTCTTCTCTTTCAGGAAAAAAAATCGTAAAGATTGTAAGATTGATATTGCAATGTACGTAACAATTGTTCACATTTTATGAGTGGAGAGTTATATATTGATATTGTAATGTATTGATGATATATGTATTGAGTGAATAAAAAAAAACAATTGATTTAAACAATATCAATTTGGACCTCATGTCCCCATGCAATACATGCAAATGTATATATTGTATGTTTTAGGTGTTTCAGATGTTTAAAATGCACTTATATAGGATAAATACTGGTTAAATTATATGAAATTGAGCATTTGATATACATATTATCTAAATGCTCAGACAAATTGTTTTTTTTATCATGTGTACTAGTTAATTGAATATTGTGTGTAACGTGAATTTATCGTTATATACTGGTATTTTAATTCCATATTTTATTGTAATATGCTTCTCAGTGAATTTCAGCACCATGTCCTTTACTATTTTTTCATAAACTATGCCTTAACTATAAATTTATGCGTGTCTTTTATTGCTTATTTTATACCGATATATGTCATATATGCGATATTTTGTGCTATAGAATTAAACAACAAAACACGATATGTATGATTAAACATTTTATTCATAACATTTCTTCAAATATGAGTGTAACGGTAACAGATAATAATAGTAATAATTTCATTTAGATATTTGTGTTACATACTGGTCATATGTATTGTCATAGTTTATATTCTCTTAAGTTATGTAACTTCTATATCCGTCTTCCTGTATGAAGCATTTGACACCTACTTTTACGTTGCAAAATCTCTTCCCTGTACTTTATATTTTTAATTTGGTTGTTTTGACTGAGGTACAGTTTGAAATATATTTCCGTTATATAAAAGCTACATCCTACCATTGACATTCGTTTCCTCATTAATGACCCGTATTTATAACGGGTCATTTATGATGATAATAAATGTATATATGCTACTAATAAATTTTGTCCAGTAAAATTTGATGTAAATTATAAATATTGGTAATGGGTTTATAAGGGTATCATGAGGGTATCATTTTTATAATTCCGAAATATTTTGAATGTATAATAGTATAATGTAAAACTAATTTATAATTGTAATTAGAATAAAAATAGGTTGTGATTAAAATATTAATGTTTAGAACATAATAGATTTACGCTCTATTATCTATTATTTAGCTATATGTATGTTAACCGTTCTTAAATGCACGAATTTAATGTTTTCAATATATTTTTGATTATGCCTGTCGCGATCCATTGGTCGTGGCGACGTATTTTGCGTATGGTCTTCACAGAATATATAAACCGAGCGTGCCGCTCGAGCAAGGGGGACGGGTTAAGAAATATAACTAAATTTCTGTTGAACTAAGATATTGCATACTCTGATGAATTGTGAAATTGTCAACATCTTCGGAAATAAAATAAGTCTTTTACGCTTTTGCAACAATTCAGTTGTTTTTTTTCTGTATAACAAAATGTAGATCCCGATACAAGAGCTAATTTCTCATCTACACGTCACACATACATAATATTAGCGCAATTATATAGATATAATAGATATATGGTAGAGAGTTTTTTTATATTATAAAACGAATATAGATATATGTAGAGGTGTATATATATAAAACAAGTATTAGGAGGGGTGTAAATAACATTCAACTAACAGATATAATAAATATATAAAAAAGAGATATAATAACAATAAAAGATGTACAATAAATATATAGAGATGAACGATTACATTCTATGACATTGTACTTGTAAATAGGTATGTGTTTTTCAATAAATGAGCATTGACTCAGGAATTACCACTGTATATATGTCTATGTTTCAATGGTCAGAGTTTCTTTTCCATGACGCCCCAATTTGAGTAAGCTTTCCGAAAGCATATTTGGCTATCCGTATTTCCCATAAAGGCATATTATTGTACTTTCCTTTTCACTTCGGATGTTTCCCGAATAAGGCCTCATGAAATTTGTTTCAATGGAAACGCGTTCTCGGAAACGATGACAAATGCAACAGTTCCTAAGTCAGGAATATCCCGTGGGAGAAGTAAGGGTGACCTTTTACAATGTAGAGCGATTCCTAGACACAAAATAGCGCTGAAATATATTTCATAAATTTATGAGAGTTTATTTACTGTTTTTTTAAATGTTGTTAAGGTTAATTTCTACCCTATCATCCGAAATAGAATTAAGACGTTAATATAATCAATCGGACGGAGCCGGTCCAGACATAAGTGATTTATTGAAGAAAATTGTGCTCTTTGGTATGAATTGCACTTTATAAAAACGAATAGCTGAGATATTTAAACTTTAACGATTACATTTCAAATCACGATAAAATGTTAACAATAATCGACATTTTGTTGATTTGATTTATGCCAATTAATCATTTTACTCATGCTTTTGCAGATTATCAAAACGGGTGTTAACGATAGCCTTATGAATCAACTCATGATTAATACTCTTAACTTTAATGACGGTTCACAGATTAGTTTGTGAAATATAACAAAAATGCTAATATGAATCTATGCATCGTATTTTTCTAATATCTACTCGTTTGGCTGTTTCAATTTATTTTGGTGATTTGGTGGTGATAGTGGTTGTCGGGCGACCAACTCGGAAGCGCTTTAATCTATCTACACGCATGAAATAAAATAATAAGGTAATGACAAACCGCTACCAACCATCAAACCATTCAGCGGTATCATTATATATAACATAGGGTATTAACGTGGGATAAATATTTGCAAGAAACATTCAAGAAACCTATTAAAACATCGTTTATAATTAACGATGACTCAGTCATTTTTTCCGAAATAACATTTTCAATAACATTATATGAAAGTCATAATTTTCAAAAAGAGAACATTGTCTTAATATCATTATAGCAGGAAGAACCCGATTGATGATGAGGATGTGGTGCTAATGCGTAACTGGTTGACAACATGGTCAATACACACTTTATCGAAATAAAAACACATTTTGTTTGAAATAGGATCAATAAGAAAATATAAACAAAACCATCGAACAATGCATCGGAAATTATAATAAGTGTAAAGCGGTGATATGTAAGTTTTTGATCATTATAGTTAATATTAATTGTTGTGGGTCTTGAAAAGAAAATTTATATAATGGATAAGTTTCCAAGGAAGGAAACATCCAATTTATGTGGTACCACTGGTTAAACGGTTGACTGTTATGCAAACACCTAGTTAAGAAGAATGACAAAACATTATTTGTTCGAAAAGGAAATTCTTAATATCTTAATAGAAGCCTTACGAAATTCATTGATGCTATTAAGCATAGCGTTCTTTATTCTTTAACAATAGGTGCCTGACAGTAAGCCATACAGTGGTATGTGCAGTTAAAAGATATTGCTAAATTAAAATGTACCCTATCAGAGTCAGTGCTCCCTACCAATAGGCACCAAATTAGGCAAGCAATTAGTAATTGATTTTTCGCTCGCTATCCTGCATGATTCTCGATAAAATCGTTCCAAAAAGTGGTACATCATTTCATAAATGCTCGAGGAGCTCTATTCAAGCAGCACCCAATGAAAATACTTAAAAGCGACTATTTGATAAGGAACCAATAAATGAAGTAAAGAAAGATAAAAAGGCCTCTATGTTAGGGTATTATAGATTATTGATATATGACAGTACAGTGTCGATGTTTTTAATTAATATATTATTAACCTATTTATATGTTAATTTATATTCTTTATCTTAAATATTTCATTGAAACTCATATTTAGCAATAGCCTATTGTGTAGATGATTATCTATATAAACAGTTATGTACTGTCAAATATTCAACAATAAAAAGAAAGGACATTTTTTTGTTCATTTTTATGCAATAAATGTCATTCTATAGCGTTAATTGTTTCTTAGTTGGTTTTAGTATTTAACAAAACTGTTTTATTAAAATTAAACAATCGAAATAATTTAGAATATAACATATTTCTCCAAAATAATCCGTTTGAAACTCTTGGAAATATTTCGGATTCATAGATATATAATATATAAAAACCAAGAGGACACAGATCCAATGTCATTGGAACGTTATGAATTAAAGCGTAATCGAAAGTATGTGTTTATGAAAAAACCAAAATCAATTGATGGCTTGATAGCGTATGTTCAAAGTACTCATTATACAGCCTCGTTCTGGGAATAGGCATTTAAAAGCCCAAAGTCTTAGGAAACTGGCTAGATTGTCTCACCAAACTAGTAGCAATATTTCAGCACACGGATTTGACAACTTCTATTTTTATAGAAATTGCAAATTAGGATTATGTTTGTTTGCAAAAATGGATAAAAAACTGATGAATTTTACCATCTTAACTAATCTAGTAGCTATCTCAGCACACAGATTTGACAAGATATCATTTATAGAATCGCCCGGTTACAGATTGACTTTGAGCACTATCGAAACGCGTGTTGTTGCTAACAAGATACAATGCGTACGCGCTTGCAAAAGAACCGCAACTTGCACGTCAGTAAACTATAAAGAAGTTGAAAATGTAATAAGATGCGAACTCAATTCGGAATCTACCAGCTTGAGTGACCATCTAATAAATGAAGAAAATAACTCATTCTTGTGTAAGTCCTTTTATTTGGAAACATGTGGTCTATGTCTTTCCTTATCAGTTTATAAGATAATTAATATTTATAAGTATCCACATCACTAACCATACATATCCATATCACTAACCGTACAGGTATCTGTTTGAACAACTCAATGGTTCAAACGTATTAGTTGTACTTTCGAACGCTTTACTTTGATTTATTTTTATTTTACACAAACAATGCATAAACCAGTCTGACTTAGAATGATTGATTTTGCCAACTTTAAAGTAATAGAAAAATAAACTAGTTTGCTGTTGTGAGATATATTTCAACTTTCAAATTGGATTTGATTCAAAAGTCGATTTAATCAACGAGTAGCCATATCATTATTCTAACAAATATGCCATATATTGAAAATACTATAAGGTTTTAAATACTTATAGCAGTTGATGCATCTACCAAACATCAGACACCGACCGTCACTGTGACCACTGAACGAAATGGTATGCTCATTGCATTACTGTTAAAGGGAAGTTAATGTCTATATGTATTACCTAAATATGCACTGTGTCATTTAAGATATATTTTATCAAATCTGTTTGTAAAACGATTATTTACAACTTTCCGTTCCTCTCAGGTATGCATGTTTGATATCGCTTGGAACTTAATTATTTAGAAAATAGATGATGAGTGATACGTTTTGCGTTTTTCTTCTGCTGTTTAATTTTGAGTTTTCAGAATGCTCGTTTCACACAGAATTGCCTAATCACGGTTTCAATTTCTAAACATCCCTTTTGAAATCAAAATATACTTCCGTAATCTAAATTCATACTAAAACTTCTAAATTAAGTATTATTTAAAATATTATTTGAAATGCTTAACGAGGAACGGAACTACTTAATTGTATGATTTCGTTTCTATATTTAATTCCACTTTTGATACATTTCTCGAAATTACGCATTGTAATCCATCTCAAAAGTAATTTTAAGGGTTGATTTATATAAGAGACGTTTTTGATTACATGTAAGGGATTTAACAATAATATTAATATTTTGTTTCGGAAGTTTTATCATGATGTTTTTACTCCTTCGTTTCCTTTCCAGATCTTTCCAATTTATATGATATTCGGTTCACTAGCATTTGACAAGTTATGTTGCATTCGGTCGGCTTCTGTGTGTTTTAGATCGAATTTACACTTTCCGAGTGCTGCATAGGTTTTTTAAGGTCACTCGTTTTATTTGTTGGCACGATTCAGGGGAGGAGGTTACTGTTTTTGCTAACTCAAAATATCCATTAAAAATATCAAGAGGCCTGTTTTGATAAAAAGTTAAATATTATTTCATAGTTAACTGACTGGCGATATAATGTTAAAAATTTATCATTTAAGTAAAACTGAATATTTGCGATTGCATAAGCTCTATAAACAACTTGAAATGAGAGGTTATAATTAATGATAACACATATATATTTGAACACAAACATAAGCTGAGCTTACAGCAAGACAGTATACGACAAATGCCGCCATGACCGACGAACCGCTTGGTAAGCATGAAATATAAAGCCAATTATCTATTTTCGTATTATTTATAGTTAAACATATTTCATATTCTGGTTCTTCCATAAAATGTTTTCACAATTCTTTTTAAAAATAAGAGTATATTAATAACTACATCGAGAAACGTATTTTTGTTAAGCAAGTAAAATTTAAATGAAAAAAATCGAGTACATTTGCTCAACTAGATGTGATGAGTTAATCAACATATTAAAGCAGTTCAGTTAATAAATTTCTGAAAACGAAATATAATGTACCAACATATCAAAAAAACACGAAAACAGCTGAGGTTTCTACCAGACATCAACCGACAACAGATGCCTCGACCACTGTTCAGACTGGTAGGATTTCTTAATCGTTATTTTATGTTTTTAATGTTTATTGTATACATAATTTATTCTTCTTTAGGTTTGCTGTGTTTATTGGTACAGTTTAGTTAAGAAAAGGAATGTGTTTCTTTTTGTTATACGAAAAAAATGTGTTTAATTGATCTACCATTTAGATAATGTATTTGAAAGAAATTATATTCAGTTATCATATAAAACCATATTTGTGCAGATTGTTCAAGCATGCCTCCGTCTCCTGCTGTATCTCGTGGTTCGGTGACCTCTGTGATGATCTTCGTCTATTTGTACAATGATTCAGGTACCTTTTTATTAATGGTTTAAAAAGAGTTATATTCCTAAATTAGTAAATATTCCGGACTAATACTCTTACATGCATGCATCACTGTAGATAATAGCATACAATTAGCGCGATATGGATAGCCTGTAAATATCCAGTGACATATATATGTGGTTAACTTTCCAACTGAACTAAATATATTCTTGCTTGGCTTGATACTTAATTAAACCCAGGTGATCTAGCGAAGAAATTACAAAAAAGTCTCTTTGTCGCATTTTGTAAAGCATAGTTAAGATTTTGTTTGTGATCATTAAAGAAACTGTTTAAAACAGTTACAAGGTACAAGGATTTGCTTGTGCGTAAAAAAGACGATACACAAACACATCTCTATATACATATATTGTTATCTGCGTTCTTTTCGTAGAATGAAAAATCGTAGGTATTGCGTTTGGTTTGCTATTCTGAATATTGGCGCCTAGGCTCCGTTCCGCCGATTTTCTACATAGGTCCAAAATCTACTAATAATTTTATATGGCCTTGTAAGATACTATCGTTACACGCGTCATAGGGGGTTTTGATGGTGATTTTATAAATAGTATTGAATATGTTAGATGCTAAACACACAACATGTGATAGCACAAATACTTTCGTTTTTGCCATGCTTAAAACACTATGGATTTTTCCGGCCTCTCATTGGCTGTTGAGAATGGGGCAATTAATAATTGTCCGAAAAGAGGCGCGCGTAAATTCAAACTCTGCTCATCTGTCTCTAACGCCTGTAAAATAGCCTTTCTCAATGTGATGAGCCACTCGCTCAGTGCGATCTATAGATAGAAAGGCCATCGTGCGAGGGGGCAACTTTACAAGGCACGCTGCTGCATAATCAATATTCACTTTCTGTGACACAGTCAGCATCCGTTACATATTTTACTAGCATATTAAAGCTTGAAAAATGAAACGAAAATAATTCTGGCGTGCAGAGGTAAAAAATCGTAATTACATTTTCGTCGAAATAGAGTTAAGGGCAGATATGTGTTTAGGACATTATTCCCCGCATATTTAGTCTAAAGCGAGCGGCTTATATGCACGCATAAGCATACTTCTCAATATTTATATCTGACTCGACACTTCGAGAAGATCGCAGATATGCACTCGATGAGTGCCCTTCTAGTTTAAGATTGATACTATGTTGACCTCTAAACCTGTCAATAGAACTGTAAATCAGTTATTGAGTCACCGCGACCAGTTTTTTGAAAAAGTTTAACGAGGCTAAGCAAAAAAGCGTTGACCTCTCGTTAACAGCCTTTATATATGTGTCTTAAATTACAAAATGCAGCAATTTTAAAGGCATTTCGAATAGCGTTTTAATACTTATTTACGTTAGTATTCCACTTTCAATTAGCAATATTTAAAAGCTAAAATGACGCATACCTGCATTGTAGCATTAGCACAATAACCTGTTCTCTTGAATAATCCCAACGATTTTATTAATATACTTGACGAGGCTAAGTTTGAGATATTCAATACCTATTTCCTGATGTAATAGAAATAGCATGGAGCATACATTTTCACACAAAAACAAAAATAAATAGAATCATGGCCACACTAACACTTAAGCATGGCCATGATTTGATTTGTTATGTAAAAATATTCATTTCATGCAATTTCTATTACAAATAGTAAGTGACCCAAAAACTGGTCGCGGTGACTCAATAACTGATTAACAGGTCTATCAACAATTAGAATGAACAGCCATATGACAACATAGAATCAGGACACCGGAGTTTATTCAAATGGTAATACTGTATTTAATATGTATTTTTTTTTAAACATAGAAAAACATCAAATTTATTCAGAAGCACAACTTCTGTCCTTTTATATAGGGTTCACCGCGGAACTCGTCCGTCACGACAGTTCCGTTGCCATCGGGGTCATTGGACAAGGTGAGACTTTCGAAGAATATATATCGGCTGGTACCCGACTGTACGCACGTCGCTTCAGTTACGATGAAAGTCAACCCGAGGTCTTCCTCAAATTCCGTGACTTTTGGAGCGCCGAAGAATTATGTTTCGTTGATATCGATCCCGAAGAAATGTTTTACCAGTTTAATATTGTATAAAGCATAATGTTTAACATGTTGCATCAAAAACGAGTTTGAAATACTTTTTATGGAACATTTAGAACCAGGAGTGTCTTTTAATATATGTAGAAAATTGTAAAATATCAAGTAGCAGGCATTATATAATATAGGGATAAAACACGGCTATGATTTAACAAAACGTATGCCGATCAACACCAGGAAACGAGCGAACAGGGGTGTATTACATTTGAAAGTAGCGCATAAATACATTAAATTTGAACTGTTTAACATAATTACTAACAATTATTAATAATAATAATTTTAATAATAAGAATTGATTAAGTTTCTTGGGTGAAGCATACAGGACATGTACGATAATCGCTCACTTTGAGTTGAGCTTCAGGGTATCTCCTCATTTGCATAATGAATACTGTGTGTCATGTTTTATTCAAGATTATACACCCGGCTAGGATGATATAATAAAATTATAATAGTAACAAATGACGGGATAATGTTTAAATCTACATTTAAAAGTGTAACTTTAAAGTACTTTGATAACAGGAACCTAAAACTTTTGAATCATGGTGCGGTCTCGAACCATAGAGACTGTTGCAAAAATACAATATATTACACAATGTTCAACCCGCTGACTATATATGAATTGATAGGTTTTAATACAATTTTGCAGCTATCGCAAGGAAATCCTCATAACATTTATACAATACTGCGGACAGTGTGGTTAAGAAAATCCGTATCCGGGTTATGTTATATCCTAATCAGGGAAATATTGGTGTCCAGCATTAGAAGCGATTTAAAGAAACCTGTTTAACATATGAAGATTATAAAACGAAAATTTTGTTTTCAATATTTATTTGTCAAGACAAAATATAAATCATGTATAAAATAAAATAAATCGGACTCATAATTCTGGTTTTATTGCACATTTGTAACATGATAAATATATGTGAAAGAAAATGAATGAACAGTTGAATCCAAAAACCTTAATTTGATGCTCGATATCCCATCTGAGCATTGGAAGATTTGAATACAACCATTCAGTTAATGACAAGGGACTTAGTTTGAATTGTTTTACCCACTTAGATAGTGAACATTATGAATAACTTTTTTAAAAACATTTATTGGTATTCATAATGGTAAATTAAATACATGGAAAAGGCCATTTACTACATTTATGCAACCCCAAAACATGTATATCATTTAGTTTATAAAACGTACATTTAGTTATAGTTATTAGTTAACCCTATATGTATGGCACAATACAAGAAAGTATTAGACGATTTAACATTCACACTCAAAAAGATAATTTACTAGAAAACAAGAAAATTATTTCGATTCTATATATTATCCTTATCACACAACACTTTTGTACCTTTATCACTCATTGCTTTTTCACCTTGGTTCGGCGTGAAAATGTTTCGACTATCCAATCGCTCTGGCGGAGTGGGCGGGGCTTCAACCTCGCTTTCACTTTCTAATTTACATATATTCACATCCGGTTCAGTTTTTGCATCTGATTTGCATACTGGCAAATCAACGCATAAATCGGCTTGTTTTGCACAAGCACCAGTGTCGCTAGCGTCTAAATTCGCGTTTAATGTGTCTTTTCGACGTGTGTCTGATTTGCATAAATTATTATGCAAATTAGCTGCAGCCCCTGCAGGTTCATCTAGCTCACAACCACATTTATGACACGTGTCAACATCTGCGGAACACATGGAAGCAGTCTTACACGTGGTTCCCGACGAATCACGTGCTGGGGAGCATGTGTTTTGTAAAAAGCCTGCGTGTTGCGGGGAGCATGAATTATTTGGTTGTTGACTGCAGCGGGAGCATGTAGGTCTATGTAGTGGAGTATTTGGTTGCTTTGGTAATAATGCTGCTAGTTCGCGGTTGTTGGGTTTCTGTTCAGTTGCACTAACCTCTTGAACACGTTCCTGAAATAGTTTTAACGTAAACTCATTCAGGTATTTGCTAGGATTTCAATAGTATTATTTTTCAATTTGAAGGAAGTCTGAACATAATATATTGATATACCCTGCAGTTGTATTTTGAAATTGTATAATTGAACGCTCAATCATTCTTATAACGATGTAACTAGGAATTCATTTTACGATAGATTGATCCCGAACTTGACATAAATATCATGGACCAAACTAAGTTTATACCCTCATTTCCTCATTTTTCAAATACCCTTTTAGACTTTAAATCTTATTCTGATAAACTGACCTCATTCTTGAAGTATCGGAAGAGGCGATTGCGTGACTGTCGCGGCCTGATTAGTACAGCGCCATCGCCACCATTGCCGTGCTGGTTGTAGGTCGGGTTGTTGAAGGTCAGGCCTTCAAGGTCGCGCCGCTTCTTCTTTCTGAAATCGCACGTGTACATGTTCAAGTTTTAATTTCGAACTAGACCAAATGAATAATCATATGAGACTTAAAAGTAAAGTACGATAAGAAAATAAACCATTATGAGCGCATTTAATTTTTTTAATGGGCATTAGTTTTAGAGAATTTATATCGATTATCATATTTGGATCGGTTTATCAAACTCGTAAACCAATGCTATGAGAATCATTACTTTACGATGACCGATATTTTGGCCTATGTTACCAAAATCGTGACTTTATGTGTTGAACGGATATTAACGATAACGGATACTACGAATTTCATTCGAATGGCCGTGTACTGACCTCCTACACAACACAAGCAACAATAAACACGTGGCGATAACAACGAGCGTCAAAATGGCGCCCAGAACAATGGCCGCCGTCGTGGTCGCGCGATGGGAATTCGCTCGGTCGTTCGCGTGTTCGCTGTCGCTGGGGTGACACAGACCCGCGGCTTGTGCCTGCTCGCTACACCTGAATTGATTAAAAAGAAAAAAAAACGGTGCATGGATAGTTTTTATGTATAAGTATAGTGCAGGAATGTGGCATACATGTTTGTCACGGGTCTCAACCTTAGGACAAGAATTGGTCGAGGAGATCCAATCAATGATTGACAAATGCATAAAAATATATCTTCCGAAACAACAGAAAATCATCTTTAGTTATTACCGAATCCGTTACTTTTTGAGAATTACAGAGTTTATGAGGATGTGGGACAAGTAGATTCTAGTAATCGATACTCAAGAAAAAATAACAAAGAATGAGGGTTTCTTTATAGGAACGGATATTTAGTATGTGACATACAGGCACTAATCAATGAGTTGAAATAATGCTTCAAAATAGAATTTAATGAAAACAAAGGCATCTTGGATGCAAATTCTTTACAAAATAGCTTTGCATTAGGAAGGATAGTTTAGAGCCAAAGTCTTTTAAACAGTCTTGTCAATCGATATGCTTAACACTCGTTTTTACGGAAGCAAGCAATTAATAGTTAGGATGTGATTTAGCGGTTGGTTGTATACCCCAGCACTCAAGATCAATTTCCCGTTCCTTGCAAAGCATCATAAGAAAAGTTAACCTTGAACTGTGTCTTTTAGTAAACTTATACAATGCATTAATCTATTAAGACCAAAATCGTTATCGAACGATTTAATCCTGCACAAATCTAAACGTCACAGGTCTGATAATTTAAAAACCGTTTTATGTAGTTTCTATCAATATGACATAATAATAATTTCACTATTAAGTCCATTAAAACACAAAAAACAGAATGTGGTCTACCTCAACATGATTTTTTTTTCATATAGATTGTTGATTGCAAAACGATGATTACGAAGTAATAATCAACACCTACTCTAGTTCTCCCGCATCAAAACCGGGCCCGCCCGCGCCGCCCTGCTGCCCGCCGGGCGTCAATGAGCATGGCCGCCCATCGGGGAAGTCGGGGCATGCGCAGACGTAGTCGGTCGGGCGCGCGAGGCACAGGTGCGTGCAGAGGCCGTTCTTGAAGGCGCACGGGTTCGTGCCTGTAACGGATAACAAGAGGTTTGTTTTGTTATACAAATGAATACATGAATATTCAGTGTTGCCAGCGGGCAGAGGTCGAAAAAACGTACGCCGTACGTTTAAAAAACGTACGCCGGACAGCCAAAAAACGTACAAAAAAACGTACGCCAAAATGTCGAATAATTCATTAAAAAACGTATCTTTATGGCATTTATAGCACATCGAAAGGGCTGACAATAATATTTATGAGAAACTGATCACCGTAATATTTTAATTAAAAGATCGAAAAAGAGTGATTGCAAATGAAAATATCAAAACAAGTTCAAACTGAACTATAATTTTTTTATCACGTTTCAAAATATGTGATTTTCCGTAATTTTCTGCGTATAATCTACACCCTTCTAAAATTAATAGTTTTGTTTTGAATTTGGTATCTAACCCGCACAGGTATATATCCGGCACTCTAAATATATCGCTTGCTTAAATTTTACTTTAAAAATTACCAAATAACCTTCTCCTAAGACCTTATTCAGAAAATAATAATATTTAATGATTGTATCAGTTAGGTACGTCTAGTCCATACAAAGGCTAGAACTCGTGAACATTATACTTTTGGAAATGATTTATAAAACAAATTTCAACTATATTTTATATAACAATCTGGAATCGTCTATTATGCAAATTAAATCGATGTAAAAACCCGCATGATGGCATTTGGGTGTTTCATATGTAGAGGTGTGTTCCGTGGCCCGGCCCGGCACATTATATGAATGGCACATTATATGAATGCAACACCGGCCCGACGAAATAAGTCGGGCCGGGCCGGGCTGTAGCTCGGAACAGTTT
>LQRL01130638.1:38345-52081 GCA_001703475.1 Hydroides elegans | reverse complement strand
GTAGTCAAGTGAATCATATACATGTAATCATTTAATCATGTGTTATTATCAATAAAACATCTGTTAAAAGTTTTTGATTGGTTTTATTGTCTTGACTAGTCGTGTGATCCTTCGTCGGAGGACTCCCACCACCTTTTGTGGTCTTGCAGAATGAGGTTCAATTCTGGATCTATACTTCTCATCTACAAGATATTTTCCGAAAACTGTTTATCGGTTTTCAAATATTTGTGGATGTGAAGTGATACAGATTTGAACCTCATTCGTGTCGTGTACCCATCCCTGCCATCCCCTCAGTCCTTCATAAATAGGAAGTGACGTCATGTCGTTGCTAGGGACCTAGGGTCAAGGGTCAAATAGGGACACAGGAGGACAAGGGACGTAGTGTCCTCCGTTCCGTTCCGTAAAACTTTGGTTTTTAAGTCTCGTTCGATGTGATCTCTCTCGATATATTACGCGAATTCCGGTATCAACGATACCGTAAGGCAGAATGAGGTTCAAATCTGTATCACTTCACATCCACAGATATTTGAAAACCGATAAACAGTTTTCGGAAAATAGATAGATATTTAGATTCGGATAATGTTAACATCCATGGCCCCTCTTGTGACGATTCTAGGCATTTCATAAGCAAAACCACCTCCGACCAAACCCCTTCCCTCTCCTTAATTGTTTTTCTAACACAATATGCAATAAATGATAGAAGTGAAATGTTATGCAGACCAAATCATTTTGAAAATACTCTTTAAAAGAATATATATATTTATTTTTTCTAATCACAGGAGAACACAAGATAAGAAAATTATGATATTGCCTGTTGATCTGAATGTCATTCGTTAATAATAGTAAAGGATGATATATTGCTTATTTAAAGCACTTGGTATGTCTGTGAATGCAATCCATATTTTATTTTATTACACAAATCAAACCAAATCAACATCCATTTTGTTAAGAAGTTTATAGCTTTTAATTTATTTGTCAACCACTTAAATATTTGATATTTTAAGGCTTCATGCATCAGGCTCAGCTTTTGAGATTTGATAAATAATTTGTTAAATAAAAGATATGAGTAGTTACGAAAATGATTGTTTAATTGTACGTTTATCCTTTTATCAATACGTGATGTTCGATCGATGTTATCAAACGCTTCAACAATCTTAATATTTAAGATGCAAAGGCAACTTCAAACTAAAATTATCCCATCTATTAGCATGATTGAAATAACATTGTTTGAAATAATGATTTTACTGATTTCCTTTTCACATAGATAAGGTTTTAGTTAAATGTACGACATATTTATTATTTGACCAGAAATTCGTTGAATTTCGTTCATTTTCAACAAGCAGTTCTATACTGATCTAGATTTCTTGGTAGTAATAAGCACTTTTTATATAATTTCGATTACTAAGATTAGCTTATATAAGCAAAAATTTGGTTGTTGCTGTGAAACTTTGTTTGAATCTCTGTACATGTATTTTTCGTGATTGGAAACCAAAACAAAATCTTCGACCAATTTTAACTTACAATTAAAAACAAAGATCCCATACGCAATACGCCGAATCCCCCTTTTCCCGTTTATCCGGTTCAAAAACGGAAGTTCTATATTGTTCCATCCCGCTGGCGTCTAGATGCTTGAGGAAATGTGTGCAAAAAACGGATGGGGTGGCCCCATATACCAGCTTCACTCAACGAATGGCCGCGACGGAGGAAACGAAATACAGCTCTTTCTCTACAAGGTATGGATAGGGCAGGGTGGCCACCGCCTCTGGAACTCAGGGAACTCAGGGAAAAATTGTTTGACTTTTTCCAGTCAGGGAAAACTCAGGGAAAATGAAAAATTTCACTAAATCTCAGGGAAAACTCAGGGAATTCCTCTTTATGAAAATTCCCTGAGTTTCCCTGAGTGGTTTTATATAAATGTCCTGAATATTGTCGACGCGATTTTTATCGAATTGTTCATATTATGAAAAATTTGTTCGCGCCTTCGGCGCCCACAACAAGTAATTCGTAATCTGATTTACTTCTTATAATGTGAGCGGATGACATTGTACTACCGTACTGGACGCTCCCACAGTTGCACAGTAAATCGCTGTATTTATGTCCCGGCGAATGCAATTTAACGGAATCCCTTCGCACGTTCGTTAAGTCTAACGATAAGGCACAGATGTCGTAAAAAAGCATTGATCTACCTTTTGCACAAAGTCACTCGTAATACCATTGCATTTTTTGACTCACTGATTTTCTAAATTATTGCCTGTTAAGTGCATTTTAATTTAAAGTGAATAAAGTAAATATAAAGTAGTTTATAAAAAATTACTTGCGCCTTCGGCGCTCGCCTATTTTAAATCCCGATATAATAAGTCACGTTGAATGCAAAACGTTTCAATGTCTTATAATTATCCCACATAAAACTTGTCCATCCGTATGTCGGTCTGTTTGTTTGGCTTGAGGGTATGTGCCTTGTGAACGCCACATCTTTATTAATTGTTGAGGCAAAAGGTTTTTCTTATTCATGAATATTGCTTACAAGGAAGGATTGAAGTTTCGCAACGTCAAAGTTCTAGTTTGATCTGCCACAATTTTCCAGATAACATCCCTTTACAGAGTGTGAAGAGGGCGTCGTGTAGAGTCTAGATATCTATCATTGGAAATTATTACATATTTTCTCATTCTTTACATATACAAAATTACTGAACTTACTGTGAATCGTTTACTTTAACTTGCCTTGTACTCAGCAAAGAAATGGAGAAAATTCCTAAAATGTTTAAAGTTTAATAGGTATATTTTTGTTGGGTAAGGATGTTAACTTACTATTATGATGATTCAACATAGTTTTTCATACATTTATAGTGCATTTTTTTTTTCACTTTTTGGCTCATTATAGGATGTCTTTATACGATGTCTTTTGACCGGGAAAAATTCGGAAAAACTCAGGGAAAACTCAGGGAATTCCGTTTCAAAATCCAGGTGGCCACCCTGTAGGGGATCGTTTTCCCTGGCCTGTAGCGGAGATAAGCAAACCACCTTATTTAAAAAAAAAAAAAAGACTGTTGAGATGTTTTGTTTCTTATTTTAGTTTATCCTTATGCTTTGGGCACAGTATTGGTGCAAGCATGTATTGCCCGCATACCATGTTTCTGTTATGAACTTGTTAAGAATAAACTGTATATTTATATAAATTCCACATGATTTACAATTATATCCTGGTATTTGATCGACAGTTAAATGTATAATGATAAATAATCAGGGTAAAAAAAAGTCATTAGATGTGTAAGATGAAATTTAAATGTGCACAAACTTAACAAATATATAGATTAACGAAAATAATCCATATAGGGGTTGTTAATCAACATATTTTTGCTTGCTATATGTACTACAATCTATGTAAACTTATCTAAAGTAAAATATGTGCGACACATAGTCGATGCTTGTTTACATCGTATATTATAATAACACGCCGGTGGGGGATGTCGGGGCCCAATGGGCGTTTTGTCACACATTTGAGAAAATATGAAATGAAAAAAAGTTTTTTTCAATCACTTTCATTGTGTTCAAATGAAAAACATATCATTTTATTTGGATACCTTACCACAGCTATCTGGCTAACCCATCATATAAAATCGTCATATAATAATTGATCATTCTCTGAGTTATTTCTTCGTTGTACAAACAGTGGTACAAGTGTCAACCGATAACCCGATAAGGCCGTTTAGATGATTTCTGACTCTTCAAGTACTGATAGGACCACACTCAAATAGGTCCAATGTTCAAGATTTTTCGTCGTTGTATTATGTTAAGCTTTTAATTTCGGTATTACCATATGGGTTCTATGTTAAAAAATATTCGATGGCGAGTCCAGTTGTGCCTTAAACAAATAACTTTATAAATTTCCTGTCCCAACAAGCTTTACTAATTTTATTTTTATATGAGCAAGAGCAAAACTTAACCTTAGCATTGAGAATTTATATAATTCGATGTTGGAAAACTAACGGGAACTGGAAATCCATTTGATCTCACTCCGGTTATACTGCCGAAAATCCTTATAAATATGCAAATGATTCTCTTCAGACTATGAAGTGCTGGCATTCCGTTTACAGTGTAAAGCGTATGATGTCAAAGCTAATAGAGTTTGCCCATGTGCATACATTAACATTCGGATCTCATTTTATGGTAGTTATTTTTATGTGAAATCCTAAACGGGCATTTAAAGCAAAATCTGGAGCGCGTTGATTTTCCAAATGCACAAGTCTTCATTAACATAAAAGCCAGATCAGTTACATTATAACGGACTGCAATAACGAAATTGAATGTTTTGATTTTGCTTTTATTGATACCAATTTTATGCAAACAATATTTACCAGATTGAATTGCTAGTCTTTTTTCTTGCTTTTGTGATTTTATAGAGTTCAAAATAAAGAATAGTGAATATTTATGTACAAATTATCACTAAAATTATCCATTTATCACATTGGAATAGATTTATCATAGATATGACCAATAAAAAATCAAAATGCATGCTTGCTTGATTTTGTCAATTTTGCGAATATTCAAATTAAAAGTATAATGAATAATAATCAATTAAAAAATATTTTAAAATAAAATAAATGTCGAATTTTATTGTTGGTAAATGAAAATATGATTGATTTACTAAAAGGAGCCGTATCTGATCAAACCAAGTTATTAATTCAGCTGATAATACCTTAATTTTGGTCAATTGATTATTTTTAATACACGATTTTGGCAACTAAAAATAGGTTGATCGGGTTATAATTGACTTGATTCAAATGTTGTATTGTAATTAAATATTATAATCATGCAATTTGGATAAACATAATTTTACACGTCTTCCAATGATCTTTACATGTGTCATATATGTGTTTAATACGAATGCTGATCCATATGTCCATCATATAATATAAATATTTGATTAAATTTAATTTGATATCTCAGCACACCATCCCAACATTTGCGAGCCAGTTCCAGAAAGTGTTGCAGCCTACCCGATAATTTGGAATGTGATAAAAAACTGCAGCTGTTTTATCCCCTTATTAATATATATTACTTTAGTGGAATTATACATGTATATTAAATATTTTATGATTTCAAGTGATCATTCTTCATGTTTCTCAAGCCTATAATAGCAAGCCAGTGTCAAAGTGCGTTCCAGCAGATGCATATTTATCACGGCCAACATTCAAATTACACGTTCACTCCATATATCACAAAATATGAATTTGGATACCTTGATAAGTGTTTATTGTCAAATTATATTTTTCCTGGTTAACCTTTCCGATGGTAGCGAACAAGCTTCAGAACGCAGTTTTTCGGAAAAACAAGATTCTACTTTACTGTTACTCTCCACATCGCAAAGAATAAAATCTAAAAATAATCATCCTTATCTCATCAAACTCATCCCTATATCACATCATATACAGGTCACCATCCCTGCCTTAGCAAGTCAGTTCCAGAACGCAGCCTTCCAACCACCTAAGCTCTGCAGAACGGTGGACGATGCTAAGAATTATGCGGCCGAATATGTTCTGCTTCAGCTCGGCTATCCTGCAGTCGATGGTATGTAGACGATTTTATAATCATTTTAATAGGGATCTAGAATTTTTTTTCGAGGTGGGGATGGGTGAGGATGAGTATTGAATTTTGATATTGAATGAGTAAGAGTACTCGAGGAGGGACATTTTATCTTTGAATTTTAAAGATATTGGTTGAATTCATAAGATGGGTTGGGAAATTCATAAATTAATTCGGAAATATGAAACCCGGGGCAAATATCAAATCATTTTCAAACGGGATATTGATTAATTAATCCATATGATTGTGCAATGAACACTTTCGAACGATTATATGATTTTGGTATAAAAAAAAACTAAAAATTCAAATAATTATGATTTATCAATACATTTAACCCAATCAATATTGATAAGTGATTACACCGTTTAAAGCTTTGATATTGATTGTTTTCTAATATCAGATTGTTCAATTTGCGAAAGTAGATGTTTTAACATTTAAAATAATTTGAAATGTGCTTTTACTTTGATAAAAATGACGCTAACTTTATAATTTATTAATCTAATGTTGTAATGACCAAATTCGAAAATATATTATAATTATAGTCAAGAAAGGCTTTCTACAAACTTGAAACAAAGTATTTATTTCAATATGTTATTTACTAAAACAGGTCAAAAAAGGTTAAAGGGTCATTAAAAATACTTTTCTTTTTATATAGTTTTCTGATGGAAAGCCTTTCTTAAAATATATGTAATTTTAATGTTTGTATCCCAGCGTAGTATTGTAACAATGGTACATACTAACTTTTTAGATTTGCATCCTTTTGATTCATATCCTAGATTCATATTTTTGAAATTCGCGGTATTCCTTTGTCGAATGATTTTCCACTTGGAGCTGAGCAAGCTGACATTTCCAATCAAATCAAACCCTTGTTTCGTTTTGCTGTATTCAACTCTGTCGGAAGATCCTGTTATTCGGTCGGTTCTAGCTTCAATTTTTATTTGGAAACAAAAACATTTTAGCATTCCGTTTCATATATCAAAAAATACAAGACGTATTTGAAAGTAATTGCCTTGAACTTTCCTTGGAGATTTAGTTAGATGTTTTGGTTGAATCTGTCACTTGGGGTATAATTCTCGTTCATCAATTATATAGTCTAGAACCTGAACTACAGGGCTACTCTGCCTCGCTGTTACTCAGTCATCTTGTTGATGTGTGGGCCAGCCTCTTTGGAGAAAACTTGTGCTTTTTTATTTCAGTCGATAACTCTATAAATTGGTAACTCTGATAATTTTATAGGTAGGTTTAAGCGAATCTTTGTCATATGATGTAGGACACGAACCTCTCGAGTTGTAAGTCGTGTCAACCATCATCCATGCAATCTCACGTGCACCACCAAAATTGGGATTTGTTTTCGCTAGTTTTAAGTGTGGACGTTTATGGTTTTATACCGGAAATCCCGAGCAATGCAAGATGTGGCACAATGTCCTTGGACAGTCTTGTTTATATAATTTGTTATGTTCATTGGTGCCAAATACGTATGCTTTGGTCGCTTAGGTTGTTTATCACCGATTATTATCAGTTTATCCTTTAAGGATCGTTTGTGTCTTTTCGCGCCTCTCGCGTTTAGCATCAAATAAGTCGTTAACTCTCGAAGGATATAACGTCTCTCGTCATAAAACGCAAATGATTCAAAACCAAAACAATCAATCGAACTAACCCCATCCTTCGTCTCTCATTTAGATATGCCCGATCGTTGTTCGTTTGGCCCTTTTCGTCATTAGCATCGTTCGATCTTGCATGGCAGGTTGGCCATAACTTGTTAACCCATATCCCCTCACAAATCATTGCAAAGAGTTGAAACAAAAAAATCAATCGAATCCCTATCCTTCCTGCTCCCCCTAATAACAGGTATGACCACTATGGGCGGTGCCGGCGACGCCACCGCAGCCAGCAACCAAATGGCCGCACACGCCGCAGCCCAACAACAGCTCACAGCCAGCTCACCCACAACCACCATGCTCGCCGCTCAGCAGGGCGACGCCGCCCAAGCCGCTGCCACCGCGGCTCTATACCAAGGCCGTCCCATTGCTGCAGCCGCGGGTCCTCAAACGTATGGCGCACCATTGACGTCTCCCAGCCCGGCGTCCATGCTGGGGTCGCCCACAGCTGATTTGGCGGCAGCGACGTCGGCGGCGGCGTTTTATGGGATGACGGGTGGAGCGGGGATGATGACACCGACGGGAGTGCCTATTGTGTCGACGGCGGCGAGGAGTCAGCCGCAGCTCGGAGCGCAGCAGAGTAAGGACTAACGGATCTTATGTCTATCCCTCAATTCCCACAATAATTAAGTTCCAATATTACCTGTTAGAATTTGATTTGATAACGTTATTCATGTATAGAATTGATTGATATAACAGGGTGAAACATTTAAGCCAAAATTCCGTTCGGCCAAAGTGGCCCACGGGAACTGATGTTTTTTTCCTCGGCCGGAGTCTAATGAATGAGGCCAACATCGTTTAGGCACTCGATTCTTGGTTTATTTTGCTTCGGCCAGAATGGCTGAGGAGGTTCGTGTCTTGTCGGTCAGTTGAATTTCCCCGGCCGAGGGCCGAGGTTAATGTTAAATAGTGATCTGATTATAAAATTTTAATGATCTGTTCAATTAAATATGAACCTTCCCAAAATTGCTTTCTGCCTATAGCTCCTGATTTTGTCGGAATTGCCAAGTATTGATTCTTATTTCCATAAAATGATATCAACTTCGATATATTGGAAGGGGACGGGTTGGGATTTTTATGCTCGATTTAGAGCTTTTGAATCTGTCAAGAAGACTTTATTCCCGAGTTATTGGACTCACAAGAGCTTTAAAAAAAAATGCTTCTATGTTTTACAATAGTCTATGCATTGTCTGTATTTTATGCATGCCACACCAGTTTTGATACTTTTAACACTCACACTAACATATATATTAAGAGGATTTTCGTTCAGAGTCTATTCAAAATTTAAATATTTCTGCAAATTTTCTTCATAATCTTGTGCATTGTCTGGGTCCCATGATTTCTTTCAAAGTTGCAACTCTTTCCATGATGGTTTAGGTTTGAACGTACCAACATTCTCTTTTTTTATAATCAAAGCTGTATATTAATTTGTGTTTTTAATGATATAATTTTCCCAAACATCAATATGGTTTAACGTATTCATAAAAATTATGTTTAATACCCAAAACCCATGTAATTATTGAAATACATGTATCATAAAAATGTGATACATACCATAATGCTTACTGACAATCCACAAAAATCCGTGTTAGCTAAATAGAGGCGCTTTGATTTACTTAGTTTCAATCGATATGATTTTGGTTCGTTGCTACTAATTTAATCGAATTTTAACCAATTATTGTTGAACATTTGCAATATTTAGGATTGTTCGGGAATCAAATTTCTTCAACTATGAATCGCTGGGGTCTTATAATTTTATTCAACATTCATTATTAATCATAAGGAGTAGCTACAGAACTTTAAGAACTCTGAGGTTTGATTTGAATATTATATTTGAACGTTTCATATACTTTGATTATTCATACATGATAATTCGATGAATTATATCCCAATTTTTCTTACGTTTTCCAGCCGCCATGCTTGCAAACCCAGGCATCGGATATCAGACGGGATTCTTCATGGGATAAAAAGGATGGAATCACGCTATGCCTTTCTTCGCGTTTTCCCTCCAACACACATGCATTCCAATACCAAAAACCGCCTATTGAAGTCCATATTAAGTGACCTTGATGTTGATGGTGACTGTGAATCTAGTTCGAAAGTATAGCGTTTCTATAGAAACGACATGGATAAATGTTATGATATTTAAGTGCTTGAAATTAAAAAAAAACAATAGAAAAGTCGTATGCAGATGATTAATAAGAACTACAAAAGATCAACGAGAAACTTAGCTGCATTATACACAATAATTCATCGAATGGAACAGTCAGAAAGAACTGGTCAGCAAATCTTACCTTTAAATGCCAGGGTATATGGGTTTTCAAAACAGTCAAGAAATACGTTTATTGTGTAAAGGGAGGATGCCATTTAAAAGGCTCTTGAGATCGAATCAAAAAGAAAGAAAACCTGTTTAGGAATATTATTTTTTAAAAAGCTAAATAATATAACATATTTATTGTACGTTGGTGGTTTTTTATTGATGGTAAACTGTTAAGACTTGTTTATGCGTGGTGTATGTTTATATTTGCCCTCTAAACAGACCCTGAACCAACATACAAAGACAGGGGACTAATTAAATCCACGTTATAAATTGCGTAAATAAGTTAGGCAACGAGCTTATGTTAATGTATTCACAAGTATGTACCAAATTCCATTGGTAGCTTTATAAGAGTAGTAACATACATATCGACGTTAATATATTTTATGTATCGTTGTAACAGGGTGCTCACATTGAATGGAGCACGATTTACTACCCCGGTTGGAATTCGCTTGTTTTATAGATAAATGTTTAAAGTTAAAAGATAGTAAATGTGCAAAGTTGAATGTTATTGTCTAGGTTTACAGACTCAGGTTTATTGGTTTGTCATGGTAAGGAAAATTTATAAAAATGACAAAAAAATCGCTATAAATCGGTTTTAGATGAATAGGTTAATTTATTTGATATCAAAATGTTCTTGTTTTATCCTAATGTGCACATTGCTTTATCTATATGCCTTTTACTCTTCGAACGTTTACTTTTTTGAACGTTTTCACCTTTCAAATTCTGGTTGAATGTAGGTTAAATTCTCAAACTAATTTGTGTGTCAATTCATCTTGCTAATCTGAAAACGAAATCTGTGTGAAAAATAGCAAAATTACATTTGTTTTACCATGACAAACCAGTAACATTTTATTTACAACCTGTTTTATTATTTTATCTCTTCTTCTCTCTACAAGTTTTTATTATTATGTTTAGCCATATTTACTTAACTATTTTATCGTGTACTAGTTTTGAGTACCATTTTGCATTTTGACAGAGAGTCCTTTTTTACGACACCCACTTGATAATGGCCGCTCGGCGACTATAATATATCATCCGTGTATCATTTTATGTTCAACTTGATTCACTCAAATTTATCATCAGTATGTAATGAGAGACGGGCCTTGCTCTCTTAAGCTTAAGCCTGAAAATGTAGGCGTTCAAACTTGATTTCATTTACAAGAGCACTCCAGATATGAAAAATAGAGTCGCATACAAATCGATTTGATCGTTAATACTAAGCTGTGACAATCGTGATTGAGAAATGATGAAAAAATTGGACGAGTTTGAAATTGTTGTACCTGGTACTTTGTGTGATCTTTTTTGTTACATCACTAGTCTGAGTAGGCTGAAATGATTGCTACATTGAAAAAAAAAATCGAACTTGCACAGGCCTGACTTTGATTATGGTATCATTTGATCCTGATGTTATACATTAGCACGAAAATCAAAACTTGCAAAAAGCCACGAGTTCTCTCAATGCAAATGCAAATCGTGTCCAGAATTAAATAGCTTGGCTCGACTCTTGATTTTTTTGTGTCTAATATACAAAAAAATGTTGTTGCTATTATAGGTGTTTAAGTAAATTACAATGTAAATGATAATAGTCTACAATTTTAACTAAGTTTGACAAGATGCAAGTTATGATCCTAATTTGAGTTAGTTTCAAATACGTTTACTACACATGATCGTTGATTTTATATGATAAATCTAGACTTAATTGGTTTCGCAAGCGAGTTTTATTTGTTTGCCCTAGCTAAAGCGTATGTTTTGAAATCATTAAATATTGTTGATATTTATCTACAGTTGGTGATTTTAAGATTTTAATCTTCAAACATTCCCCTGATTTCATTATTTTAAAGCAATTGGTTGTATTGTAGTATATTTATTACATAAGATTTATTAAGGTCCATTATCACATATTCTAGTCGGTTGTTTAGTGTAGATGTCTAATAATATGCGGGATTTTTACTTTGGTTTTCACAAATATAATATAAAACATAGACATGTTATATAAGATATTGCATGCAGTCTGTTCCGATAGAGCGATTCAAGTAGATAAGTTGCATGTGATGTTTAAGACCCATCTTGGCCATTCAGTTATTCTTTGCCAAAACTTGCCTTCAATTGTTTATGTCAGTAGTTTTGTTATTTGAGCACTAATATATTTGTATGTTGGTTTGTTCGTTTAGTTTATTTGTAGTTATATCAGTGATTTTCTGTGCCATTACTGTATGTAGATAAGTGTTTTTTGTACATAGCTGTATAGTATCTCAGGTCAGGCCACATATATTTCACGTAGGAGTTATGTTAATTTATACCAATTTACATAACGCTAGTAATCAATTTAGTAATATAGAACAACTTGCGTACCGTATTAATCAAAATTATATTTCTTTACTGGATACATGGGTTTTATTGAGATATTCATGCAGGTTGAACACTATTAAAATTGAGCAGTCGCGTTTATATCGCTTCACGTCGGACGTTATCTCTTTAAGGTTTTACTCACAATGACATATGACATGTTATGAGACTTAAACGTGATACCACGTCTCGAAGGGTATTTCGGCAAACCTTTTTTTTTTCCGCGGACACTCGTTTTAATTTGTCAATTTAAAATTAATGTAGCTTTTGCTTAAAGTTCAACATTTTTTTAATAGCGAAAATTGTCACGAGGAGGGTGAATATTTAGATCCGCTGAATATTTATTAGTCTCCAAGCCTCCCTTTGAGTGGCCGATAAGGGTGACGTGAAAAGTATGAAAAATAGGGCGACCGTTAAGTACGTACTTAGGATATTGATAAGACATGTTTTATCGGGTCGCGATACGTAAAGGTATGGGAACCGCGCACTCGAACGATAAGGGAAGAGGGGTCCAACGTCCAACCGCCTCGCAAGCGATAGTGTCTAAAGCACTCTTCACCACGCAAAACGATTAATCTACGTATCGCCCATATATTTTATTGCGCTGACTTTTAAAACTTGTGACGTGACAAAGCTTATCGGTAAAATGGTATGTAATTAAGTCGTTGATTTATTACACGCAAAAGCGGTCCTGTCGACAAACTCGATCGTTCATCTATGCATGGCCTTGCCTCAACGATACATTTGCTCTTCTGCTGCAGTTTTACTCGACAAAATATTCTTCCTAAATCATGAACGCAAAACAGTCCTTTTCCCAATATAAAACAAATCGGAATGAGGATTTGCAGCTCAGCACCAAGTAAACAGTATTCACCTGAATCGGTCTGAGTTCGTTATGGCCACAACTGAGTGCTTTGTCAACATAGAAAGCGACCCAGTCTTTTCTCGAGTGTTCTGCCCGCCTCACTGCCCTAGACATCCCCAAGCCTCTTCATCATGTCACAGTGTAAAATTGTCGATATTCTGTTCAATTGATTGCCCAGGCCCATGTTTTGAAAACTGCAAAATTGTGATCAATTTCAAATTCATCTAGTTCAAATATTTAATAAGCAAAAGTTAAAAGAAGGGTTATCTTGGGACTTCTTGACTGACGTGTAGAACAATCGTTAATTTAGTTTTGCTTGGCCTTAGTAAAAACTCATTGCGGACCCTTATTTGATCACCATGCACGCGTATATGTTTTGATGATGTATACTGTTCAGCTTGTATCAATGTCTCGAAAAAAAACTTTTTTTCTCAAATTAAATGCATGCTCTCATCTTTGATTTAAAAGGATCATAGACTTAGCAAACCTTTTAAAATGAGTTTTTTTATCAGAAATTAATGTTTGTTTTCAACTTCATAGTTGTGATAATAATATGTGATATACCTCACTGTTGCTATGCCAAAAGTGTGTGTCAAAGTCAGTTTGCTAAATCTTTCCAGTGTTGATGCACATCCAAAAATACAATTATATTTTCATTTAGGCCATTAGACTCTTTATGTTCTTTCCTGTAGATACCCAAAGTTTGTTTGAAGTTATTGTACATATTCTAGTTTGGTTTGCTATTTATATATTCTCCATTTTAAGTTAAGTGCATGTTAATTATATTTCATTATGTATTCGTTTTAAATATATCTTTGCTTTGAATGATTGGTTTTATCACTATATGTAGAAGAAACGTATTTGAAGACTTAAGTAATTTTCCTAGCAATAATCATTGTTGAACATCGTCTGAACACATAGTTTAATGAACGAAGAATGTTAAAATAATTTTGGAAAGCTTTTA
>LQRL01130633.1:3260-16243 GCA_001703475.1 Hydroides elegans | reverse complement strand
GTTCTCACATAAGGAGAACATGGTTTATCCGGAGATATCTGAACGTAGAGGCTGCGAAACGGATAATGCTGGCGACGGATTATTGCAATTCATTGCTCGAAAATCTGCCGAAAAAAGACATCGTGAGATTGCAAAAAAGTCCAAAACGCGGCGTCCCGTTTGATATATCTCACGCCGAAAACGGAGTGTGCGAAACCCGCTCTCAAACACCTGCACTGGCTTCCGGTCGCATATCGAATTGAATTCAAAATTGCGGTTATTATACACAGATGTTTTACCTACGATCATTGTAGACACCATATGTCCCAAAGCAAGACTTACGTTCCTCAACACAGCCCGCTGTTAGTTTCGTGGTTCCTCGACTGAACCAAAAAGCAGTCGGTAGTAGGGCCTTCAGTGTAGCAGGGCCCAACATATGGAGCGAAATTCCACCCTCAATCCGGTCAATCGAGTCGAACGAAGTTTTTAGATCATAACTTAAAACATACTATTTTGATTATGCTTTTTAAATTTGTATTCTATTGTACTTTATGAATCATCAAGGGCGCTATATAACAAATTGTCATTGTATTGTACTTAATATATAAAAATACTTAAAATACGATAAAAACAAAACAAAGGTTTGGCTTTTCGATTGAATAACTCCCCACAGGAAGGTTGGCTGCAGTATTGAAGTACAATAGTGAGTTTAACTGCAAATTGGTATTATTTAATTGCAAATTTGTTCAACTTGGATACACCATTCTAGCATTTTGTAGCATTCCAATAGAAACAATTCCCCCGCCGTCTCAATCCGTGCAACGGCATTTTAGGTCGCACGACCGAGTTCTTTGGCTTATAACGAAACATACCCGACTATTTCATTCGAAGGCCTTTTCATAGCTTGTAGAGAGTAAATCATCTTAGTTAAGTACTTGGGTATTGGTTTCATTGTGTTGAAATTCCTCATTTTTTACCAAGTCGTACGACCCCAATTTTGGTTGCACGACAAAAACAATACATAGGTGCACAGCTTCAATATATATTTTTTCATTGTAGAAAGTTTCAATCGATTCTGCCCAGTAGTTGTGGAGTTCTGTCGCGGAAAAGTAAACTCCAAATTGTGTTGAAACTTCTCATATTTGACCAAGTCGTACGACCACAATTTTGGTCGCACGACAAAACCAATACACAGGTGCACAACGTCAATATATATTCTTTCATTGTAGAAACTTTCATTTGATTCTGCCCTGTAGTTGAGGAGTTTGTTCGCGGAAACGAAAAAAGTTGACAGACAGACGGAAAGACGGACAGACAGACGGACGGACCCGGATCTAATAGTTCCCCATTAATGCGCTACGCTCTGGCGGGGGACTAAAAAGAATGATAGAATAAAGATAAGCCTTGACACCGTGTCTCAATATTATTGTTCATACCCATGATATATTGTCATTAACCTAAAATATGTCACTCCTTGATATTTGAGGCATTAAAACTTAAATTATTATTTGTAATCTGTATCGTTACTCTAAATACATTACACTCCCACATTAAAACCATATAAAACATATTCTCAACCTATGTTTTCTTAAATTAGATTATATCCCTGGAAGGAAATATTTTCGTGAAGAACGTTTGATAGCTAGATAATAACTACTACAAAACTCGCTTATCACAAATAAATTGCAAGAATGCTATTTGATCATGCTATTTTAAAACGGATCAAACCAAATCGTGTAGTTTGTGCGTCATACGCCTAAATGCATTTTCGTGATGAGAAACAGCATAAAAATGGAGCAATTACAGTCTCGCGCATTTCTAACCCAACAACATTTTTTATTGGTTATCGTTTAGGGGGTGGCACGGATTAAACCAAACTTCAAACCAAGCCTCAAATCACTTAAGGTCGTGGTGACAATAAACAACATTTTCTCCATATTGCCTATTGTAATTTGATAATTCAGATTTATATTACATTAAGAGAAAATAACTAAACACGGTCAATCATGTCAAGGCAGTTAGATATATGTTGAATTCATTGTGACGTAATAAAAAGGAATTTTCGATTATTACCTGAATGGTAATTGCATCACTCTCTACTCGTTATTACGTGATAAATAGAATACATAGCAAAAGCGTCAGTTGCCGTCATGACCTTAAGGGTGTGTCTACACGGGAGCAAACCAACCATTAAACCAAACGTTAAACCACGTAAGGTCGTGACGTCAATCAATAATATTTTTCATGTTATGTATCATAATTTGATTTCAGATATGATTTAATTAAGAAATGAAACATATAGAGCTGGATACACCTTTCATTGATTTGCATTTGCATTTATTATGATGTAATAAAAAGTCATTTCAATTATCATGACAAATTCAATTGAATCACTGATAGTTATTGTTACGCAATAAACTTAGTAATTGCTACGTGAAAATGCAAATTGCCGTCACGGCCTTAACTGGTTTGATGCTTGGTTTAATTGTTGGTGTACTCCGTGTAGGCACACCCTTAGCGGTTTGAAGCTTGGTTTGAAGCCTGGTTTGCTCCGTGTGGCCACACCCTTATCGTTTAACGTGAAACGGCTTCCAATATCAGAATTATCGTTTAAAGTTTATCGTTTTTGCGGTTATCGCTTAACGTGTATCGTATATCGTTTATCGGTTATAACACTCACAGTGAAGCTCTTTATATACCACTCATAAATATGGTTTATCGTTTATCGGCTATCGGGTATGATTTATCGTTTTTTTTGTTTAACGTTTATCGATTAACGTTTATCGTCAATGCGTTTAGCGTTTCAGTTGCCGGGTTAGAAATACTCGCGACTGTATATTGTCTATTTAATTCTTCACTATAACCCAGTAACACAGTGATCTCAATTATCTAATTAAGTTGTTGTAACTGGTATTCCTTATTAAGAACATATTTTTACGTGGAAGTTCCAAAACCTTATATGTACTGCCTAATTAAACGAAAAATTGTAAAAATATATTCAGCCAAATTTAAAATCCAATAGAAATACATTACTTAAGATTATCAATTTGAAGACAATTCGTCAACGAGTCAATAATTGAAAACCCTATCCAAGTTATTTATTGTGAACTCCGGACTCCTTACTCCTGTTCAGCAAAAATCTGAATTCGTAAGAATGCTATCTTACCCTTTTCAAATATCAGTATATATCATTGTCTAATATTGTTGATATTATAGCCTAAAATATTTAATCTTACTTGTGATTTAAATTATGTTCATTATGTGATTAATGCATATTAATTGCATGAAAAGACAAGAATAGATATGCTCCTTGAGCATATATCTGATTTCTTTAATTTTGATTATAAGAGAATCCTTGAAAAACTTCATTTAAAATTTCGGATTCAATGCAATTATTAAATGATGTTAAATTAGATAGTGAATATTTTTGTATTTGCAAGAATAGGCCATTCAAACCGAAATTCAAACACAAGTGATTGTTTTTTTCTATTTTCCAAATTTCAAAAAGGCATTTTGTTATTCATCTTTTTGCAACGATACTCTATATTTCTATTTTTGTTATGATGATAAACATCAGGACTCAAGTCAAGCATTATTATTGCAGCACATTTTAAGTTCTAGAAATAGCCACTACAATATGCCTCATGTCAGTGAATAATTACCTTACATGCATATTGACTAATAGCAGCTTTTGCTTGCTGTAAGCACCTCCCACTTGCTATGAATGAGTGGCAGCTACTCTATGGGTTCAGTGTGGGTGATTGACAGCTGAAGAATTTCAGTGTTTGCAGAAATGTTAATAGGAACCACTCATTTTTACTCCATAGGGTTTTGTAAACATCAAATATTTCACCAACTATGTTACATATAATATCAACATCCAGACAATTATAAATAAACTATACATCGTCAATAATAACTTTGTACCATTTTAATCATGTTTAGAGGTTTTAAGAGTAAGTTATGGTATGCACAAAAGTTAGTTTTCAAAATCGAACGAAAATATAATCTGATTTTTTCGTAAACGAAAAGAAATGAGATAGTAAGTAATTTGCTTTTTAGATATACAATTAAAGAAAGAAAATGTATATAGTTAGGTTTTTCAATAGATTATTTGGCAAATAATGTAATCCATGCAGGTGAAATTGTAGCTAATGAGTAATGATATTTTAATTTGTGAGGATAATTTGAGACCATCATGGATATGTATGGTAATCAATTGCAAAATTCTTAACACCGGTTTGATAATTGAACTCGGGGTCGAATCAGTTGGCACAACGAAATTGTGATGATGGCACAGCTTGTATTAAAAATTAATTTATATTACATTTTATCGATTACACCTATAAGACAAACTTGTGGTCAAAGTAAATAATGTTTCTCATGTTATTCGTACGTAAGTTTCCGGACGTCCTTATTCGTCGCGGACGTAGAAAAGACGTTGCATCCACGTCGCGTCCGAATCGGCCGTACGAAAGACGTTCTACGGGTGCCGGTACGTTAAACGACATCTGGAAAACTTACATATGTGCACTAATTAGGTCATCCTCTCGACGTCTCTTCCGGATTAGACGCACTATGGGCGATCCTTGCCGAGTGGTTATTAACCTTACATAAAATCAAATCCAGTATCGTAATGTAAAGTTGGATACTTTTAATCCGAAATAGAGACAGACATAAATTCATTTATGCTTAGAAGTTAAAACTATGCAAATTATACTATAAAATATATCTTGCTAAGCATGTTTGATGTTTTAAATCTATAGCCCTGTCACTTTCACCAGGTAACTTCATTTTCTTAAAAGATGTGTTAATTCTTTTTAAAAATGGACATGAATTGATATTGGTATCGTGAATCAAGTAAAACATGTCTTTGTGATTCTTAAAACTATCATTCATGCTATCATTTCCGCTCACTATATCTTTCTTTTCTCTCTCGTTTGTTTTTGTCACCATTTCTCTCTCTCTCTAATAACATCAATTGTACGATAATGTTTTATTGATATGTTGATTCCAACAGTAGCAACAGTGTGTTTGGAATAATCTTGTATTGTACTGCTAGAAGCACATGCAATTTTATAATAGGCGAGCGCTTGCATATTTACTATATTAGATACAATCTTTAAGATATAATTCAGTCTGATTTTGTTACTACGTCTAAATATTCATCATAACATCTGGGGTAAAAAAAAAACAAATTTTATTTGATCAAATTTAACCTTCCTTAAATGGTATTGATTTTTTGTAAAGCGTGTGTTTATATGTTACTTTGTGTTTTTATATGCATTAACTAAATGCTTTGCTAGACATATTCATTATTGTTTCAAATTGAATGCTTTGATAAGTTATGTTCTAATATTTATACAAAACCAATTTAGGTAAACCCACTTTGCTACTATTTTTGTATCTAAATGCATTTGATTAATGCAAAACACACATTTAAATAACCAAAAAATACTTGTCATCGTGCAATCAATCTAGAACCAAAAGCATATTTATATTTTAACTAATTCCATAATAAATCCGCATCTTTAATAAAAAGCATGTCAAAATAACACGAAGGTTTCAAATATATATGTCTACATGTCCATAAACCCATACATTTTCATGTTTATATGTTTGCCATCGCACTCCTATACTACTCTTTGATCGAATCAGATCCATACTTGAAAGTTATATTGTTCAATTCAATACGTGTTGATGCATCAAACTTAAGGTTAGATTATTTTAATAAAATATTCATTTTTGACATCTATAAATCGAATCTATAATCGCAATTACACGCTCATATGGCAAAAATATACTTATAGCATCATACTCTCAACTGTAATATAGGGACAACTAAGAATAAGTTTAATGGCGGATTGAATCTGTGGTCAAAATGACCCTGTCAAAAGTATAGAACATCAAGGTGGATTATCCCATAAAAGTGTGATCTCATCAAGTACAATACGTTTTTGCTTTAAACCGAAACACAAAAAATACAAAACAGTTCTTGATGTTTTGCCTGTCAAATATATCCTGTACCTGCTAGATGTGATTGATTGGACACAATATTTACAAATAAAATGTGTAGTTCTGATGCCAGAATGTCAATTGAAGGGTCATAAGCATAAACAATTGTTTAAAGTACTTTTTTTGGATTATAACTGTGACAAATAACATTTGATTGGTGTCAAATGACAAAATAGAAAATTTAGATAAACCATATCATTTGTACAATACTACGCTATATAAAACCACTTAGAGCAATTGTTAGCAGTTTTTATTCTCAAAGATCCTAATCTAATCTGTACTACAGAATTCAAGTTCCGAAATGAACGATATTGGACTATAAAGTTTTTCACGTTTTCTTTAGTTTGTATATTTATATTTCAATGTCAATTCACATGGTTTTATCAGTGCACAATCTACATTCCTATGACCACATCGTTCATGTTCTTAACCTTAATGCACTTCAGTTTACTGGTATATCCAAATTAAGCTTTTGACCTTCTACAATTTCGACATAGTATATGTAAATTGGGCATTTCGTAATAATCGAATATCATATAGTAACAATATGTGATAACCAACATATACGCGTAAACGCCAACGAAGGTTTGCGCAATTATAGCATTATATACTAAATACATCTTAATTGGTACTGAATTTATTAGTTACAATGGTTTTATTAACAATGCTAATTACAAATACTATTAGTAAAATACGCCATCTATTTTCAAAACTCTTTGTCACATATTTCGTATCTTAATTAAAGACATAATGAGACTGCAAAATAAAAACGTCCTATATTTAACTTTAACGTACTAGATTCAAAAATTCACATCATCTTCCAAGAATTCTGCTGACCTATGCTACGTTATCAAAACCCATTATTTACATTTATTAATAGCCAGTTAAATATCATGTATTTTTTGTTTCACAATATGATTGATTAGATCTGTATTCAATTTAGCAATACTATGACTATGCAAAACACCACGTATTTACTATAATTATACGTTAATTGTACAATGAGTGAAGTGTGATAACAATATAAATAATCTTATTGGAAAATAATAAGCACCTCAATCTATTGCGTTTGATAAATGTATCGAAACATTAGCGGTGTTTAGACTATCTACATTTTTCTTGAAATATTGAATCTACATTCAATTAAAAAAACAATGGAATATTAAGTTGTGGAATATCACAAGCTGGCATATATCAACGGTCTTTTATAAATCGTAATGAAATAAATAAATTAATGCAAAACATAGTTTACGATAACAATATCATGTAATGTATATGATTTTAAAAAAATGGTTCCATGCAAATATATGTTGTAGCTTGACTCTGGATCCAAATCAGGTATTTGATGATTGTGAGCTGTTTGCGATCAATAATGAAATAAGGGTGTGGCCTCATTGATCAAACTAACCTTCAAACCTAGCTTCAAACCACTTAAGGTCGTGGTTCCGATCACACAATAACGTTGCCTGTTTGAGGCAGGGTTTGAAGGCGCCTCAAACCATGAATGTTTAAATTTCCTATTAACACCAGTTTAAAGCTGGTTTGAAGCAGGTTTGAAGGTACAATGTAGTTTGAAGCTGGTTTGAAGATAAGTTTGCTAAATGTGTCCACACCCTAAGCAGATATCTCCGGACTTGTTTAACCTGTCATGCTCTGAAGGTACGAGAACCCCTTTTTATCCAAGCTAGTTATTATTGTTTATGACTCACAATTATATCAAATGTGCTCAGCTGCTATGCAAGGGTAAACTCGTTTTGTGATACATTCATAGGTTCAAAACTATATATATCTTATGTTCGTAAGGAGTCTTTCGACATGAAGATGAAGATTACATAAAGATATGGTGGGACGTTGATAGGGCACTTTTTCAAAATGTTTAACTAAAACTTTACTTTACATGTTGCAAACACATTTTGGGATAATAATCTTTTCCATTCAATTATCGGACTACATTACTAAACTTGTGTTTCTAATCAACATTTCATAAGCGCTTTTACCAAATTGCTACTAAATGCTCTTTCCAAATGATACATTTAACGAGAAATGATCTTGTATAAAATACATATTCAAAGCATTGTTTCGCATTAACATGCTTTAGGAAACATCATAGATCACTATAATTTCATGAAGGAGAATATCACGATTTTAGAATAATCGTTATTTTAATAATGTGACAGGAAAATGATTTGCGTATCATACAACAATTAGTTGATATAAAACTTAGAATTAGGCGAATCTTAATTGGTCTGTTCTAATTTTGAGATGTTATGTATGGGTTTTATTTTATAATTTTATATATCATCGCAAATTATTTCATCAAAATAGCAAAGTAAAAGTGGTTTCTTAAGATATATAATTATCTTTTTTTTTTTCTTTACTGAATACATTCATTTCAAACCTGTTTGTTCAATCAAATTGTGTCCGAAAATAGGTTCATCATAAGAAGATAATCAAAATACCAACGCGTAAGATAATTAATAACCACAAACCAATTTAATCGATTAAGCCACACCAATTATAAACCGACCACTGAATTAATTGTCGATATCAAGTTAATGGTGCGTTTGCATGATCGTTTTTTTGTAATAATGAAGGAATATGTCGTTTGAAAAAGAAATTCCAATTGGTCATGTTTTAGAATACGATGATTTACTATGATATCTATCATGTCTATGGTAATAATCTATTGTAACATGACTTACAGGGGGTATGTCATTTGTCTAAAATGATGAAAAAAATCATTTGGTATGACGTAAAATGATAGGTGCATTTCGTCATAAGATTGAGTATTAAGAAGTCAATAGCCAATTTAACCGCATTGTGGTTTATGGAAAGAATCTTGCTTCGTGATAGTATACCATTTAAACTGTACAAATTAGCAAAATGCCCCATATTCTTTTTTGTTTTTATTGCAGAAATATTTTTCAGATGGAAAATTACTTATTTCTAACGAATATATGATTAGATAATAAAAACAATGAACAGCTCTGATATAAATATAACAAAATTCATTTAATAAATAGTTAATTAAGGTTTCTCTATATTTGGCAAATTTTACCAGGTTAGCTGAGCTAGCATGACCACGTAAAATTGTTTTTGTATATATCTATCTTTGAGTATTTTACAAACAATCCTACATGTAATATATTCTAATTCTATCAAGTAAGTTAATCAGTGAATGTGGCTTGAGGGAATCTACAATTCGCGATATTGGTAAGTTGAGACATTGGAACCTCAGTAATATACTAATATCTTGCTATTAAAAATGCTTGATAAATAAAATGATCACAGGAAACGCATTGTCTTAGTGTGACCAGGCCCTTAATATAATAAATCTTAATATTTGATAACAATGTGTGAACTGCATTTCATTTCCTAATTAAATAATATTTTGTGTATCTTAAATGCAGAAGAATAAATCTTAACAGCTCATAAAATATTTGTACAGCATGACCAAGCCCTTCACAGACTTAATCATACTCGTTGATAAAATATATTGTGGTCTACTACCAGATCGTCTATTTTCAAATGAATCTAAATTACAATTAACGTATCGATAAGTTGAAACAGTGAAACCTTAATAATGCATATCAATGGTTAGTCACCTTGAAACGTCAATGATTGGAACAGATTGGGTGATATTATTTTCATTTTAATGACAATATTTTTTCTTGGCATTTTTAAAATTCTATCCTACGCAATTGATTAGATTGTATATGTTCAGTAAAAAAGTCTTCTACAAAGTCTTTTTCTCACAGTCCATACATACCCATTTTTTTGTCTATCATATGTTTGTATTGGTGTGGGTTTCTAATAAATTCCAATTTTTCATATTTATCGGTCATTTTTTCTTATGTCGTGGGATACATTCAATATATTTTTAACTGGTTTTATTTTTCTATTATAAAGATTCAGTGAGATAAATGCATTAAAAAAATCTTTTTTAGAAGATGCGCGATTACAATCATTCATTTTTTCAAAAAATAAATAAAAAACGAAGAAGTTCATAAAACAATCATTCAGGCTTCACCTTTTGTGCGTTTATCTTATTAAATGCATGAAATTTCATACTATTATCAATGCACCCGAACTATAAAATACTATTATTTTGTGGTTCAAATTATGTGAAAAAAAACGTCTAATCAAAGAACATGACTTAGTGCCCGATCCTCAGGTTGGAATTGTGTATTTTTATATAACTTAAATCCATATGATGAGATAGCATATTTGTATTTTGTGTCCGTATTTGTGGAATTTGTCTTTATCGCTGGTTTGTTTTTTTTTTAATTCTTAGATGCTATCAGATGCACGTATTTGAAGATTAAATTTTTTTTTATAAAATATCAATTATTCATTCTTTTTTTCATAAAAAATAATAAACAAAATATTTTATAAAACAATCTTCCAGGTAAAATATATAGTCTAGTGTTTTTATGGCTTATGAAATTCATGATTCTTTTATACTGTTTAAACGCTGATCGACAACGTTTTTTTTTATTTAGTTGGAAATTATGTTGGAACGGGTTGTTATAAAAAAAACAGTGAAACAGAAATTTTTAATCATATTTTTTTAGGATTGAAATCCATACGATGACATAGCGATTGTTATTGTGTGCCTTGGATCTTTCTGATTGCATGTTTAGATAAATAGTTATGAAACTGTTACATAACGTTTTAATTGCAATTCCATTATATAACAAGTAAATAGCTATTATCAATGTAAAAGTGGAAAAGCCTACCCATGCCTTACTCCCTACATGTTAATGAACTTATATAATGTTATCGAAACAAGTAACTATTATTTCGAAATGCCTATTCATTTATCATAATGCTTTAATTGTGGCGTACAGACCCCACACATGTTTGGTCGCGATATGGGGCTGGGTGAGTTGTCCAAAAACTTGAGTGAATTGACCAAAACTGATGGTGAGTTGACCCAATTTGTTTTGGTTGAGTTGGTTTTTGGGATGAGTTGTCCTGATATCTGGAGTTGGTTGCAATCGAAAGAAAAATAGGCCAAATGCGAGTTGTATGTACAGACGCGTGCATTACTAACTTCTCGTGGCAAACGCTAAACGATTAACGTTAAATGCTAAACGTTAAACCCTTAAACGCTAAACGTTAAATGCTGAACGCTAAACGTTAAACGCTAAACGTTAAACGGTTTAATCTGATCTTACAAACCCTTAAACGTTCAACGCTAAATGCTACACGCTAAACGTTAGAAAAATCGTGAAGTTAGGACCGCGCGCCACTGTACATGAAAGCCGTTTGTATTTCCCATTTTTCGTTTTAACGTCATGTTTTTACTTATTTGATAGTAAATATTAGGGATGAAAGGGAAAATGATGATATGTTGTCGATAAATTAAGCTGTGTTCGAAACTTAACTGTTACGTACATAACCAAAAAAATCAAAGTTGATCCAAGTAAATGGGCCAGTCATAAATTATGTTTAATATTGTCGATTACTGATATATTCAAATATGGAAATAGTCATTATTACATATTAAAGCCGTGTTCACGCAAACGAAAAAGCTCGGAAATAAGAACGAACCCCGATATTTTTGAAAGCCACATTTGTATGAAAACATAGCAATTTATCCCCTCTGTTCACGCAAAAATTTAGGATATTATTTTTTTGCGTGAACGCGCCTTAAGAACTGAATGAAAATACCGAGGTTTTCATAACTTCGCAACGTGCAATGTGATTCAACAATGAATATTATCAATATCAACATAATGTACACAATACATGCTATTAAAACAAATACCACATTATTAAACGTTAATAATGGACATTGGTGTGGTTCATTATCGGAAAATCCTAAATCTTTAATATTTCAAGTATATTAGTGATATTTAGTGGTAAAATCGAAGGTTTTTGTTACGAATGCCAATATTTAGAGCTTATAATATAAGTTGTATCAGTGTATAATAACTTATTAATTTCAGTATATTATATATAATCACAACATGGGGGTACATGTATATTACGTTTGCGCATAAGCTAGAGACGCCGGTAAAACAAGGTTTGTTTTTTATCTGAATAAAAAAATATCGTTGTTACGTTTGATTGAGCTAACCAAATACATGTAATTTCAAACTGTTTTGTCTATTTTGTACAACACCATTCGCATATAAACTATGAAAATATGCTTTTTACATTCATTTAACCTATTAGTAATTAAAACCATCATTTCAAAACTAATAATAGGAGGTGTAAATAAATAGAATTCTTATCTATTTCGATGTAAAGTATTATGAGGCTATTACTACTTATATATAGCTATTTTTGTTCAGAAAGGCACACCTCCGAAACTATGTTAATAGAGTCTAACGATATTTGTTTATGATGTTTAAGATATTATGAATACACTTTACCCGGTGGCCAAATTAGTTTTGTGAGAAATCGAAAAAGCGTCAGCAAATATATATTTTAAATGATTATTCGATTTTGGTGGCATTTGTTTCAAGAAGAACGAAATTTAAAATAATTCAGATTAAACGTTATATATCTTGAATATTTTACCACAATTGTTCGAATAATGAAATACAAAAACGACGTTGCACGATATCTAGCCAAGATTGGGAATTTACAATCATCTCTATTTAAGACATAAGACAGCATGAATTGAAATACACACATATATAATTCTGTCCGCAATATTTAGTTGACACACATTTGAAAAAGAATGATGGACGCAAATATGTAATTTCTTCTGTCATTGAATATCAAAATTATCATTTCGTACCGTTTCTCTGTCTGATAAAAGTGATATGATAATTGTTGTAATTGGCAGGGGTGTATATAAATAAATATTTGTTTTCAGAATGTGTAATTTCTAATTTAATATAGGGTCATCTTTTATTGAAATCGGTGAAAAATTTATTCAAGAATGCTTAAGGGCGCGGTTACATCACAGCAGCGACTCAGATCGCCACTTGTGATTTTCAGTGTCTTTTTTATTAATCATTTAATCGTAAGAA